>CAUYUJ010008224.1:669281-721781 GCA_963575745.1 Prorocentrum cordatum | reverse complement strand
TAGTAGTAGTAGGACTAGTAGTAGGACTAGTAGTAGTTATAGTCGTAATCGTAGTCGCAATCGTAGGCATAGTCGTAGTCGTAGTCGTGTAGTCGTAGTAGTCATCGTTTCCTGTGTCGTTGTCGGCTTCCGAAGTGGAAGCGCGGATCCCGATGCGATCTTCGAGATGGGGACGGAAATAACGTGCACGAATACGGATGGGCGTCCCGTTCTTCCTATCGACGGGTGTCGGTGTTGGACACATCAGGTGTTGGGCATCGATTCGTATCATGTACACTCCATTTCGTACGCCAGGGCTTCGGAGCGTCAGTCATGGATTTCGATAGTCGGAACGGCAGGGCTCAGGATCGTCAGATCTGGACTTGTCCAGAGTGAAGTTGCCGCTTTCGGCCTCTAGATGCCGTTCCCGGGCCATGGGGCTTTCAAAAAACAGCTCATTATGGATAATTGGCCCCGGAAAAATACAACAGGACCCAAGACTTTGACGACTCCCATTTTTCTTGGCAAGTCAGGCCCTGCTCGTACGCCTCAAGTTTGGGGCTTTGGCGTGATTTGTTTTTTTTTTGGGGGGGGGCGCGGCCCGAATCTTTATTTCTGCATGTGGTTGATTGGGCTGAGGCGATGGCACCTGTCAGCCGGCGTTTTCGTCTTGTTCATTTGTGGACAACGGCGCGACCAGCAGCAGGAGGCAAGTCTACCGCGGCCGAAGGCGCAACCAACAGCAGGCCGTCCACAGCACAGTCTCCCATGGCGCAACCTCGCGTTTCAGCATGCATGGCAGTTTTTATTGCGCAACCTTGTGGCACAACCGGTTTTGCCAGATTTGGCGCAACCCACTGCGAGACATGAGGCAGCTTTTGGCGCAACTGGTGGCGCATCCTTCGGAATAGCTATGGCCCAACCTGTGGCGCAGCCAATGGCGAAGTCTCTGGCGCAACATGTCGTACAACATTGGGATTTCGGGGGGAGGGAGGACGGGCGGGGGAATGGGGAAGGCGAGGGCGAAGAAAGTTGGGGCGGATGCGCAGAACCGCGGCGGCTGAACGCAGGGGCGAAGGGGTGGAAGTGCCGCCGCGCCGCTTCGAAGGAGGAGGCCGACGGCGACGAGCCCGTCTCCGACGCCGTCATGTCGGGCGCCATCGCGGGGATGGCGATGGCGGAGAAGCAGAAGGAGGAGGCGCCACCCTCCATTTTCATCCTCTTCGTCCTCTTTCTTTCTTCGATTTTCTCTTCGTCCTCCGTCCTTGTTCCTCTTCCTCCGGCCTCTTTTTCGTCCCCCTGTTGCTTCTTCTTTCCCCTCTTCCTCATCATGTTTCATCCTTTTCAGCCTGCCTGCCTGCCTGCCCCCCTCCTCCTGCAGCAACAGTCGAGGTCATACCATGTGTCTTTCTCGCGTCAGCATGGTTGCCGGAAGGCGAGGTGGCGGCAGAGGTACCCGAATGCTTATCTCGGCATCAGTCCAAGACAGACGTGTGCTCCACCAGCCACTAGAGGCTTTGAAAGGCTTAGGAACAGGACTGGAACACCGTAGGTCCCTGCTGGGGGCCTCCAGAGGTATCCAGAGGATCTCGCTAGAGGCCGCTGGAGTCACACACAGAACAAGCAGATTTCAATCATGTCGATCATCCATGCCTCCCCCGGGCTTCGACGTTTCTGTTATTCGACATCCGACGTCGTAAGGTGAGCTGTGGAGTATTTCCGAGCCACGCCCCGTGAGCTAAGGAGGAGCGCGGCACAGCCAAGCCCCCCCCCCAGAGTGTAGATTCGCATCCAAACATGCCCATGAGTTGATGCACGGCGTTGCATCCACAACGGTTCAAGCTCTGACTCCCTGAGGTGATAAATTCGTCATGATACGAACGAGGCCTTCTGTTGCCAAGACGCTACCCCGACGTTGCGGCGCGCGGTCGAGCGGGTGTGATCATCCTTGTCTTGAACAGCCTGCGGTAGCGCGACCGCGGCGATGGAGGCGCTGGAAAAACGAACTCGGGTCCGGGCGGGCGAGGTGACCAAACACCAGCATCGGGGGTTGCCTGGCCCATGGTGCCCCCAGCTTCCCACCCCATTTGAGGGCCCCTGGGGCCCCCTGGGCCTCGTGAGGGGTGCTCTGGAGGTTGTGGGGGCCTCCATGGAGATCCTGGGGGCACCTCGGGCCAGGGGCACGCAGGTGCTGACGGAGCATAATTTTTTCCATTCGCGGCTGACCCAGGCAGGGGACCACCTCGCGGCGGTGCTGGCTGCGGGCACGACGAATGGCGGCGGTGTCAAGCGGGGACGGCCGACCACCTCTTCGACCCAGACGGTCGAAACGTGGCTGCTGAACAAACCACCCGTTCTTAGGCTTCCACGCAGGGGGGGGGCGTTAAGATTCGACTTCGAGGCTTACGCGTACGCGTTTCACCCCAGATTGGGGGACCTGATCAAGCAAGCAAGCGTCTCTGCGGCAGTGGTTACGCCGCTGGACGACACGGGCCGCGCGCTGAACATGCAGCTGTATTGCGTCATTGTGCCGGTGACGCCGGACGTGGCGAAGGTGGGTATCAGGAGGGCTACGAGAGGCGACGGGCTGGGCGAGTTTTCCCCGAAGGAAGCAAACAGGTTCGCGGTCGTTTTTGAATGCATCACCAGGTACGAGTTCCCATGCCCAGTGATGGCGTCCTTCGCAGAGCTCGAGCGGCTCATTGGGGAGTGCGCGGGTCAGTCGGGCGACGTTTTCTCGGGCATCATGAAGCGTCGTACTGGCAGGCATCAAAATCGAGAGGTTCGCCGAACCCCGTAGCCTCAACGCATCGCGGTTCGCGGCACCCACGGAGCTGACGGTCGAGCTGTGGCAGATCTTCTCGACTTAAGCGCTGGGCATCGCAAGATTTAGGGGGCGACGGTGTGGCGCCCACGCAGGTCGACGCCTTCGGCAGCGCAAACGGCAAAGGCAAGGGCGACAGCAAGGGCAAAGGCATGGGCGTCCCCAGCGGCAGGAAAAGCGATGGCAAGGGCAACAAGGGTGACTCCAAGGAAAAGCGCCGCTGGGTCCGAACCTGCCGCTACAGCGAGAGGATTGGCCACTTGGTAGCGGACTGCCGCAAGAAGGAGGCCGACGAGAGGAAGTCAGGAAGGTCGCAACGTTGACGGATGCCAGCACCAGCCAGAGCACCCTGGCCACAACCTTCACCAGGCTGGAGCATCTTCCCAAGTATGCCTTGCGCCCGCTCTGTCAGTGGACGTCGCGCATGTTGCTGCGGTCTTGGCACAGTCGCAGCTGCCGCAGCCGCGGCGCGGACCGCCGTCTACAGCAACGACTTCGCGCGTCGCGAGCGCCCACGCGCGCGACGAGGTTTTCGGCGCGCCCGAGGAGTATAGGATCGCGGGCATGATCTACGACCCCACGCAGCCCGACGCCTTGCCAGCTACCTTCATGGAGACGATCGAGCGCGACCGTGCGCTCTTCGACGCAGGCTCAGGCTCGGCGACATGCCCGACGGACTTCGCGACCACGACAGAGCTGCCGCCAGCGGAGCCGCTTCCCCCGTGCGAGCTGGCCGCTGGCAACGAGGTCGAGCTGGCAGGCGCGCTTGCCGCCGGGAACCAGGGGCTCCCCCTGCAGATCCAGTTCCAGGTCGCGAACTTCATGCGAAAGCGAGCGGTCGCGCGCTTCGACGCTGTCACCGACTGGGGCCGCGCGCCGATCGCGGGGAAGGGCCCGCGCGCCCTGCTGGCCGCCGGCCGCGAGCTTGAACGGCGTCGAAGCGGGCGTACCTCATGACTTCGGACCGGGAGAGCCACCGCGAACGCCGCAGGGCCAGGCCGAGGATGTGAACGGCGAGACTGAGTGCGACCGCAGCGGCGACGGAGTCTTACATCCCTGGCGAGGCTGCGGCGGCGAATGCTAGAGGCGTTCCAGTGATGCCAGGTCGAGCAGCTCGAAAGCAGCATCGACGCGAGCACTGGCCATTCCGAGCCCGGCGCTCGACCTCGGAGAGCGGGGCGCGGCAATGGGGGCCCGCGCGCGCGCCGAGCAGACCTCGCGCGGCCCATCCCGCTCGCTTGCGTCGGCCACTTATCCCTCGGCAACTCCGCGGGGGGGCCCGACGGCGGCCCCGAGCGGCGTGGGTCGCGACGAGTACCTCGGATGTCCCGCTCAGGGCGACTGCGCGACGCTGCCTCGTCGAACGTTGACCGAGACGCGCTGGGCGACCGCCCCTGGGCGCGCGGGGGCGACGCAATTGGCCGCGCTCTAGATCGAGCGCGGCGGCGAGGCCGCCTGCCGGGACTGGGTGGAGCGGCGCATCGAGCGCGCGAATTGAATGTCCTAGGAGACGGCGGCGATCGAGATGAGGCGCGCGCGAGATGGGCTGGCAGACATGGCTTCCGAGATATGCCGGGGCGCGCTAGAGGGCGCGAGAGAACTACGATTTATCGTCCGCGAGCTAGTCCAGAACATGCCAGCGCTAGTCAGACCGAGCTGGCCGTGGACGGAGGACGCGGGGCCCCTGCTGCCAGTGCTTGAAGGCGCGGCTGGGGGCGCCCCTATTCTAGGCTGCGGAGGGCGCCGCGGCCTGGGCCACTCCCGCACGCAGACTCGCAGTCAATGCGTCGAGAGCCCGACGCAGGCCGAAGATGAGTGATGGGGGGGAGCAGCAGGGGGCTGCTGCGTGAGGAGCAGGCGCAGCAGCCGCTGGCCAGCGGCGCCAACCGCAGCGGGGCCCATCAACTCCTGCGCCGCCACCGAGCCGACGGCGCCCGCGGCTGACGCAGCGCCCCAGCCCCAGCCGCCTCTCGAAGCCGCCCGAGAGGTTCGACGAGCGCGGCGGTGGCAGCTGGGGGGCGACGCGCAGCCGATCGTCATGGAGGAGGACAGCCCGATGTCGGGCGCGGGCAGGCAGCGCCCTGGGCCTGAGCTCCAGGGCCAAGCCGGAGACGATTGCGCGACTGTTCGCGAACGCGTCCATGGCCTCGCTCGTCTCGGCGCGCAACCCTGAGCCGATCGACGCAGCGGCGACGGAGATCCCGACCGAATGCTGCAACCGCGAGAACGCCGACCACGACGCGCGCGGCGCGTGGACGTGGAAGGGGTTGACCCTCGCGCCGGGCAATGTTGGTCGAGGAGCGGGAACGCCCGAGGGACGGGTTCCAGGTCTACCACGAGTTGCACCTCTCCAAAGGGCAGCGCGCGAAGGGAAAGTGCGTCGATGACGACGGGGTCGACGACAATGGCGCCCTGTTGGCCCGCCCGAGTTTCGCGAGGCTGCAGTTCGCATGAGACGCGTGGGGTGGCCAGCCTCTGTTCCGTGACCTGGCGCTTTGCGAAGTCTCCGTGGCCTTCCCCGCGCGCGCACCGACCGGAACATCCTTGCGGCGCCTCCGCGATGCGAAGAGGCGGAGGGCATCGTCCACTTGCTGGCGCGGTCGCTCTGCTGCACGAAGAAGGCGCCATTCCTTCTCCAGGAACTGACCCTGGAAGCGATATATCGAAGGGGGGCTTTGCCTGCTTGGCCCTCCTTTGACATGCCCTGGGCGTTTGTTTAGAAGTCTGGTTTCTAAGCTCCACACGTTGGACATCGCGTCTCGGGCGCATCCAGGTCGCGGCAAGAACTCCAGGCGATGGAAACGTTATCATGCTTTGCGGTGTGAGTTCCGTTCGTTTTGGCGTGATCTGCGTCGTTCATCGTTGCCGTCCGCCGCGCCTCCAGTTCCCTCTCCTTGTCTTCTCTGGTCGTCGCTGCTGGCCGATCGCGGGGCATCCCAGCCTGATCAGCGCCAGTGCGGCGCCTGTGTCGGGCATTTAAGTTGGGGGGGGGGCGAGGGGCGGCGGGGTCGGGGGGCGGGGGCGAGGGCAGCGGAGACAAGGGGCAGTTCTTGTCAGGCAAGCAAGGCGAAACACGCCAGAACATACATATCCACAGCGACGAGCCCACATGCGGTTTTGCTTTGGTCTGCGTTTTTTTTTGGCTCGCGAAGAGCGCTACTTGTAGGCCAGGAATTCCCCCCGGGGCCTGGCGAGAAAAATAAACGCATTGCCAGGGACCACGTCACGGCGCAGGCTTACCACCAGATGGAGCGGGAGTTGCTTGCTACCTTGCGGGGGGCGCAGACTGGCGCTCGAGTCGTCATGGCCCCGGGCGAGGGGCGCGGAGGTCCCGGCCAGCACGACGCTCAACCAGAGGGTCGGGGGCCAGCTCATCACGGCGCACGCGATCGCACCTTCGTCGAAGAACATTGGCAAGGACTGCAGGGGGTCGGCGGGCGCCCCCTAGCAGACTACGCGGCCGCGCGCGCTGGCGCGCGGCGCCGACGGCCCCGCGCGCTGCGCGCGACCGCTTGGAGATCTAGCGGGCCTCGGGGAGACTCGGTCTGGGCATCGCGGCCCCGACGTGGCGCGACTGGCCGCGGGTGCGGACGCTCGCGAGCTGCCCAGATCAGCATCCGCAGTACGAGCCGTTGTCTCGCATTCCAGATGATGCCCGAGATGATCGCGGCAGAGGTCAACAGCGGCTGGGCGCAGCAGCCCAAACGGAAGTCCGAGGACGGCGGTTTGCTGCCCATCGAGGTTTACCTGATCAACGGTAGGAGTGCCCAGCAGGACAACCGCGCGCTGAGCAGCGCGGAGGCGGAGTTCACGGGCGTCGCGACTGGCTCGGCCACGTGGATCAGGCTGAAGCGCGCATGCCGAGAAGGGTTTCGTCGAGATGATGCTACAGGCCAGCCTTGACAGCTAAGGTGCAAATGGGGCCGCGCCCCGTTTGGAATGCGGCAAGGCGCGGCGCGCGGAGACCGAGCGCTTGCGCGCGCAGGAGAAGGCGCGGAGCCGCGCCATCGCGATGGTCAAGGTTCACGCGGACACAGCGTGGACATACAAACCCAGACCGCTCGAAGGAGTGAAGTTTCTGAAGCTGCTGGGAATGCTGACACTTCGGGCGCGTGCCGCAGGGCGCGCGCAGGCTCGGGGTGGTCCTGGCGACGACGGTCATCGCTGGAATGCAGGGATCCGATTGCGTTCCCGCGCGGGCAGGAGAACACTCGTGCGCGCCCATTCCATATGCCGAGGTGCCCCGCAGGATTTGGAACATGGTGGTGACGCTGATGTTTGGTGCGATGATTGCCGTGCTCATACTCGGTTGTCTGCTCACCTACAGCATCCACGAGGCCCCGTCGGGGTTCGCGCGAGGACCGCGGGGTCTCCACAGCGACGCGCGCCAATCCCAGGGGGGGCAGTTGGCGCAGCCAGCTATCATGGAATAACCCACTGCCACTATCAGCCACCATGCGTCGACGGCGCCTTCGGAGGCATACTGGTAGTGGTCCGCGGTCGAGCTGCGCAAGGAGCGCGAGATGCTCGGCTTCCTACCGTGGGCAGCTCAAGGCCCATATAGTCAAGGACCCGATCACAATTCACGCGCCACCGCATCCGTGCCAGACTGCGCGCAGAACTGTACGCGTGCTGTGCATGAGTTGAAGATCGCCTCCCAAGGAACCCGCATCCTGCGACCTGCCTGAAAACATGTGCATTATCCCCCCGGGCCCCCGAAGTGCTCATCTCTGGGGGATTATTCCCAGGGGTGTCCGGTCAGAGCATTCCTTCCCTCGCCTGTCCTCGCGGGCGCGAGGGGCAAACCCAGCGTCGAGGCACTGGCCCCAGAGGATGGAGTGGCAGGCCTGGGGCACTGGTACCAATCCAGGCTGTGCTAGAGTTTCAGAACGATGTGGGTAAGTTGAGCTGCGAGGTAGTGCCGAGCTAAGCCCCGCAAGCTATGGAGGATTGCAGCACAGCTAAGCTCAACCCCAGAAGGCACGTGTGAGAGCAGTCATGCCGGTGGCTTGATATACGACGTTGCATCCACAGAGACGCTCTGGATCCAGGACCCCGAGGTGGTAACGTCATCCTGATTTGATCCAGGTCTAAGGGGCCAAGACGCTAACCCGACTCCGCGGGCCCTCTGTTGCGATTAGCCTCGCGACGCGACGAGCTACGGGAGCCATGAGTTTTCTGCAAGGACTGGAGAGTTGCTGGTGGCCCGCGCGAGGGTGGCGGCCTCCTGCGAAGAAGACGGAAGGTATCTTAGAAGGTTGGCACCGTGCTTTTTAGAAACAGCGGGATGCTTCTAGGAAGGTCTCATAGGAGCCGGGATGGCTTCTATGAGGCCGTTTCTATTCTTACAAGCCCTTTCCCGCTTTCTTTGAAGGCCGCCTCCCTCGCGTGACCCCCTGGTGCGCGCTGCCACAGGGAAACTGAGATCCCCTCTTCCTCCTCCTCCCTCCTCCTCTTTTCTTCATTAATCGTGATCCTGTTCTTCCTCCTGCTTCTTCTACTTTTCCTTATTTCCCCCTTTGTTTTCCTGCTCCTCCTCCTCCTCCTCCTCAGCCTCCGCGTTGTTCTTCACAATCCTCCTCTCTCTCCCCCAGATTGTCCCTCTTGTCCTTCTTCCCCCTCCTTCCTCCTATTCCTCTTTCTCCTCCTCTTCGTTTTTCCTCTTTTGCTCCTCCTTCTACGCGCTCCCGCCACCGGGGGGGGGGACGGACGCCTTTGGCGTCGCCAGGCGCCAGGCGCCTAGCGCGTTTAGCTGCACGGCTGTGACAACCACCGACGAGAGTTGGCCGCCAGAGGATCGTTCCTTTTCCGAGGGGGCGACAACGATTGGGGGGGATTGGCACGGGAGGGACGCATCGACCCCCAATCGCCGATTGATCGCCGATAGGAGTCTGATAGCCCCACACCGCTCAGGAACCAACGGATTTGCTATCGGTGGTTGATCGCCGATGTATCGGCGATAGATCGCCGATTCCAGGTCGATGTTCCCCACCCATGGTGGTCACCCCCATATCGTTACCCTTCTCCGAACGTGGGCCTTGGGGGGGCCGTTCGCTGGTCCTTCAGGAAAGGATCCACGCCTCGGGAAGGCCTCGGTGTGAAAGTGTCACGACGTCGGAGGTCTGGGCATGGCGGGGTGGGGGCGACATCATGGTTCTTTGCCCTGGCGCGTTTCTTCGGAAGTCCTCGACCTTTTCTGGGGGCCGTCGTTTCGCCCCTGGGTCGCCGTTTGGTGGCTCCCAGGGCCAAGCAAGGGCTTGCAAGGAATCCGATTCGTACGTGTTGTGATCGTCTTTGGTGGTCCTGGGGCCCAGCCCAAGCACGCATCGTTTTGAAAACGAAGCCTCGTTTGGCCGTTTCTGGGCGAACGGACCGTCAACAAAACGCCGCAGGATGGAAGAGCGGAAAGAGCGGTATACGGTATGGGGATGGTGTTGTGAAGAGTGCACTCCCCTGCCCCTCTGCCGCCCGTGCCACTGTGTGCGCATGATGTGTATGCATGAGTCACCATATCCTGCAGGGCCATGCCCAGCACTTCTTATATTCATGTTTATGGCATGCACGCTGCCCGCCGCTGTTTTGGCCCTAGTCCTAGGGCTCTGGGACTGCACCGCAGTTTCGACCGCCGCGCGGTCCGAGCGAAAACAACTGCACTGACATTGGTAGCGGAGCTTGTAAGCTCCAGCGGACGCACTGCGTGCTCTGCTTCGGTGGTTGTGACCACCCGCGTGGGCCGCCATGGCTGCCAGCCAAGACGGCTCAGACGCGGAGGCTGCGTCCTCCGCTGGCACAGGTCCCCCGGACCTGCATGCGGTCCTGCGCGTGATGGCTGAGACCCAGAGGGAGCTCTTGGCCTTGCATCGGGATCGCGGCGGCGACAGCGGTCCCAGACGCACACGTCTACTGCTGTCGCAGGTGAAGCCCCCGGAGTTCGATGGTGCCGTCGGTTCGAGTACCAAGAAGTACCGCGAGTGGCGCAAGGAGGTTGAAGTCATCCGCAACCTCAACCAGCTCTCCGACGTGGAGCTGGGCCTGATCATCTACAGTCAGGTGACAGGTCGGGCCAAGGAGCTCATCGAGGTAATTGACGCGTCGGACCTCCGACGCGAGGACACGCTCGAGACCATCTTTGCTATCTACGACGACGCCTTCGAGAAGATGGATCACGAGCGCCTCGACCAGGTGCATCAGGAGTGGGAGCGAGCACACCGTCGAGCTGGGCAGCCCATCGTGGATTGGACAACGTACTTGCGCAAGAAGCGCATGGAGTTGCAGCTCGAGGATCCCACTTCAGCGATCAGCGATCGCGCGCTGGCGAGCAAGATGCTCCGTGGCGCTGGACTGTCGCAGAAGGAGCGAGCGCAGGTGCTCTTCAACTGTGGCGGCATCTACGACTCGAAGCGGATGGAGGTCGTGCTGAAGGCAGCCTTCTCGAAGGTGCGCGACACCGAGAAGCGCTCGGTGCTCCCTCGCCGCTCGCCGTTTGCGGCGGCGCAGCGTGAGCACGGGCGCTCCTCCGGGAGCTCGGGCGGTCGCTATCCGCACCCTCCCATGGCTCGTAGGCCATACGTGCTGCGAGGACGCCCTGGCCAGCATGTGCACGAGGTGGAGAACGGTGAAGACTACGATGAACACCACGGCGACCTGGAGGAGGCGCAACACGACGAAGATGAAGCAGATGAACAGGACGATGGAGACCCCGGAGCTGGCGAGGGGATCATCTTCGAGGACGGCGCCGAGGTCGAAGAGGAGCTGGCGTCGGACAACGACGGGCCTGATGACGAGGAGCACGAAGCACCGGAGGATCTTCAGGAGGCGTTCTTGGCCGGCTGGAGGGCCAAGCAGAAGACGGCAGTGCAGCGTCAGAAGCGCGGGTTCGTTGCCCCTCGGCAGCGGGACCCCAAGAAGATCAACGCCAGCGGCTCCTTCCAGGGTGGTCGCAAGCCGACGGACCAGCGCAAGGCTAACAGCCGGTGTGCTGACTGCGATCAGCCCGGCCACTGGCGTGGCGACCCGGAGTGCCCCAAGGTGAAGAGTGGCGAGCGCGAGCCGCGCAACAAGATCGGGCCTAAGAGTGGCCAGCCAGCGTCGCCCAACCAGCGGAGCTCTGCGAAGCCGCCGGCTCCAAGGCAGGTGCATGGACCGATCATCCACTGGGTTGGCATGGCAGGCAGTGCCGAGGAGCGTCGTGGCCGCGCTCCATGGCGCCGTGCTCCCCAGTCGGTGCCTGCCCAGAGGCATCCGGTGGAGGGCCGACCCGATGCTCCAGGGCGGATCGTCATGAATCCAGACCCAAGAGCATGCCTGCGCCAAGTCTACGCCGGGACGCCGACGATGGCCCCGGGCCCGCACAGAGCAGTGATGAACGTGCGCGCGCCCGTGCCAGGCGCGGGGGGGATCAGGAGGACGAGGACGCATGCGCGCGCTGCCATCGCATTCTGGCCGACACCCACCCAAAGGGGCACAGCGTGGAGTTGGAGTTTCCTGACCTTGCCACGGTCCATCACATCGTGGAGCGCGCGACGAACAAGAAGCCTATCTTCTTCAAGCAAGGCCGCTTCGAGAGTCTCGACTTCGTTCAGGGTCGGCTCATGCGTCTGCAGCTGACCACGTCGAAGCCTTGCACGGCGGCTGAGGTGGATCTCGACGAGATCACGGCAACTGTGTTCAAGATCGTGATGGGCGGCAATCGTGATACTAAGCCCCGTGACGATCGGCGCGGCGAAGGCGGGAGTCGTGACACCAAGCATCGCGAAGATCATCATAATCGAGATCGCCGTGACGACCGCCAGCGCGATCGGGGAGCTGTTCTCCGTGAGCATCGTGCCCCTCCTCCGCCCGAGGCGGAGGCCTCCTCGCGCGTTCAAGGTCGCGGAGTACACCGGGCGGCCGCGGTGAGAAGGAAGAGAAGCGGGGCACGCCAGAAGACCGCGGTGAGAAGGAAGAGAAGGAAGAAAAGAAAGAGAAGAAGAAGAAGGCGAGGAGCAGTAAAGAAGATAAGAAATAGAGAAAGAAGGCAAGAAGCAGCAGGGAAGTGAAGAAGGAGGCTGAGGTGAAGAAGGAGGATGAGGCCAGCGAGGAGGATGAGGCCAGCGATGACGACAACGATCAGCGGCGCGAGGATAAGGAGATGCCGTTCACGCCGGAGGAGATGGATGATCTTCTGCAGCTGGTATCCGCGTCAGGACATCTTTAGGGATTACCTGACGCCGCCGGCAACCATCCACTTCATCGCGAAGAACGACCGCATCGCGCGCCTCAACCTCTACACGCGCCGCTGCGAGAAGCCGGACTTCTCTCCAGCAAGTGGCCCTGCGAGGGCCTATCCTGTATTCGCGGTGGATGCCGCAGCGGCGGCGTCGGCGAAGGGAGCATCGAAGACTAGAGGATCCCCAGACGGAGCTGTGCCAGGACTAACGTCTGCCGCTCCGACTGGGGAGGCCGCCGCCGTTCCTAAGGACGAGGACTGGGCCATGGCAGGAGCCTCCGAGGACGTGAGAAAGAGCGAGGAGAAGAAACGACTAGAGGTCTTGCAGCGTGACAAAGCCGAGTTGCTGGACCGCCTCGCGCTGATAGAGAAACAGGAGATGGAGATGCATACCCGATTGAACCCAGGCGAGGTCTACGATGGCCTGCAGAAGCGACGTGAGCAGGCACCTCTGCCAGAGCGTGTCCTGCCTACATCTCCTGAGCAGCAGGGAGTCGGAAGCGTGTGGAAGAACATGGAGGGAGTTCGACGACGTGTTCATCTTCCAGCGCCTCCAGGAGCCGCGAGCTCAGGTGTGCCTGCCGCTGCGACGGCATCTCCAGCTGCATCTGGAGCCGCGCGCGTAGTCACCGCCTCTGGACGGAGCTACGTCATGAGCGTCGGTGCCACGCAGAGCGACCTGGAGAAGCAGCAGATGCACCGAGCCATGTACGACTCGCAGTTCGACGGCGAGAAGCTGGTCCCAGGTCCGAAGGCGAAGTTCGACCCCGAGCTCATGCAGCGGCAGGCTGCGTGTGCTCATCCGGCGGACGAGCTGAAGTGGCAGTCAAACGGCACCGTGATCTTCGCGAAGTGCAAGAAGTGTTCGTTGAAGTCGGTGATCCATTACACGCTGGAGAAGCCCAAGACGGACGAGGGGGACTCACTGCAGCGCGCGGACCCTGGAGCAGCAAAGGGCGCGGACCCTGGAGCAGCAAAGGGCGCAGAAAAGGGCGCGGACCCCTGGGCAGCAAAGCGCGCGGACCCCTTGGCAGCAAAGGGTGCGGACCCTTGGGCAGCAAAGGGGGGATCTGCGGCCCACATGGTCACTACCCGAGAGGAGTGCCCCCGCAAGGTGGTAGACGAGCAGCCCGTCATGCTTGTTGTCTTGCCCGCGGGGCTGGCTATGATTGACACGGGCTGCAAGCGGGCTGTCGGTGGACGTCCGTGGCGCGTCGAGCTGCAGAAGACTTTGGATGCCATGGGCGTGCCGTACCACAGCATCAACCAGCGCGAGTACTTCAAGTTCGGCCCAGGCGCGCCGCTCTTGTCAGAGCGTGCGTGGCGCTACCCAGTTGGCATCAATGGTACGCAGGGCGAGGTTGTGATCTCCGAGGTCGATGCCGAGGTGCCAGGTCTCATCGGTCCTGATGAGATGGCAGAGTGGGACGCAGCAATCAGCTTCAGGAGCGGTACTTCCACGGCGAACAGTGTGACCAAGCCGTTGGTCCCGGCTGCGTCCGGGCATCCGTGTGTGTTATTGCTGGATTTCCCGGCACCGGTCGCGAGTGCCTTCCCCGTCGGACAGTCCGAGGAGCAGGACGAGCTCGCAGACGAGATGTTCGGCGGAACTGCGAGCCACGAGGAGAAGGATGAGCGCAGCGTCGCTGAGACCGTCGAGGAGGAGGACACGCGCGATTCTGATAGCAACGACGGCCAGGACGCAGGCGACTCAGAGCTGAGTACATCCCACTATCACACCAGCGACCCAGAGTCCGCGGAGACGGCGTCGAGTGACGAGGAGGTTTTCATGGAGAACGCGGACAACGAGGTTTTCATGACGAAAGGTGCTCGCAGGCACGTCCGGAGCAACCTGAAGGAGCTGGAGGTTCTGATGACCGAGGAAATGGCGAACAGGAAGCTTCGGGCTGATCGGCAGGAGCAGGACGCCCTCAAGCACTACCAGGAGGAACGTGCACTACCCTTACAGAAGGGGACCCGGCGGCGACCGGGGCCCTGGAGGATCGTAGAGGTCTTCGCATGGGCTTGCCAACTCACGATCCTGGCGGCGAACATGGGATGGGACGCCCACCAGCCCATCGCAGCGCCAGAGTTCGACCTCCTGGCTGCAGTTGACCCAGACTTCGTGGCTTTGTCCCCGCCTCCTACGGCATGGAGTCGGCTGCAGAGTGTCGACCAGCGAAGGCCTATGCGAGTGCGCCGGCAACGCCGAGAGCGGACCGAGTACCGCATGTTGCTCTCGTTCACGGACGAGGTGATGCAGTGGCAAGCTGCAAGGGGGCGCGCAGCCATGGTAATGGACCACGCGCAATCGACAATCTGGAGCCAGCCACCTGTGAGTGCAACGAAGTCGAACCCAGCATTCGAGGACGCGATCTGCCTCCAGGACACCACGAGAGCGTTGGCGAACCCTGGGGTTTGCACGGCCGTGTGCGGGAGTTGCGCAGAGGAGTTCGGCACGGCTGTGATGATCGGTGCCACGGATTATTTGGCTCGGCAGTTCGAGAACTCGAGTTTTCCTGCGGCGCAACTCCCGGACCCCACGGAGGAGCCCAGGAGTTATGGACCCGAGCCCGCGGAGCATGGTCATGGAGAGGTTCCCAGAGACGTTTCGGAGAGACCTGAGTGGGGCAAAACACAGCAGGAGATTCGAGCCGAGATTCGCGAGGCATTGCAGAAGACGGTGAAGGAGGAGTCCATGCAGCACCCTGCGGAGGAGGAGGAGGTTGCAGCCTCCTGGTCAGAGATGGAGCTTCCGGAGGTGGTGCGGCAGGACATCATGACGAAGATTCCTCGGAGTACGCGACGTGCTGTGCGGAAGGCCCATCGCGGTCTCGGACACCCCAGCCGACCGACGTTCATCAAGATGCTGCGTCTCGGCGGTGCAACGCCCAACGCGTTGGCATACGCGAAGCATTGGCAGTGTCCGACTTGTGCTGAGTCGGAGGCGCCGCCCCGTCCAGTGCAAGGGACGGCGGACGTGCGACCATTCGGCTTCAATGTGACGGTTGTGATCGACGTGAAGTACCTACGGGACGCGGCCAAGGAGCAGCTGGTGGTCCTCAGCATGGTGGACGCTGGTACGGGATGGCACTGCGCATGCCTTCTCAAGAATAGGACGGCCAAGCACGTAGCGCGCCAGATCATGAACGAGTGGTTCAAGCATTACGGCGTGCCAGAGAACATCGTGATCGACCAAGGCGGCGAGTTCGAGGGCTACTTCAACGCGCTGATGGAGCAGTTCGGCATTAATACGAAGACGACGGGAGCTCATGCAGCATGGCAGCATGGCCTGGCAGAGCGCCACGGAGGATTGCTCGGCACTATCTGGGGCAAGGTGGTGCACGAGTTCCACGTCCAGGGCAAGTCGATGTCTACTGTGGCCCTGGCTGCCATCATCAATGCGAAGAACTCGACGATCAGCCGCAATGGATTGACCCCGGAGCAGGCTGTCTTCGGGCGGATCTTGAACTTTACGGAGGTGACTAACAGGGACGACGATGAGGTTCTCATGTCGGTTCTCGGCGCCAAGGGCATAGCTTGGCGTTCGTCTCAAATCCGCACCGCAGCCAAGATGATGTTGCTGGAGCGCGACGCGACGGACAAGGTGCGGAGGGCTCTGCTACGACAGGCGCCGACGGTCGTCGGCGATCTGTGCCCAGGATCGAGGGTGTATTTCTGGGCACCGAATCCGTTCAAGGGACGTCGTCGGCAAGATCCTGAGAGATGGCGGGGTCCTGCGACTGTGATCGCGAAGGAATCCAACAGCCGGTATTACGTATCATGGCGTGGTCACGTGCTGCTTGTCGCTCGTGAGCAGCTCCGGCACGCCTCCTCTCAGGAGGCCGCGGCTGCGGAGTCCATCCAGACGGACGCGCGGCTGACAACAGCAGCGAGATGATCGCGCCTACCACGACATCGTGGACGTCACGCCCAAGGTGAAGGTTCAGAAGGTGAAGAAGACATTCCTGCAGAAGGAGCGTGACCGACATAGGGAGCTCGAGGGGTCCAGGCAGCCTCGCGTGGACCTGAGGGCCCTGGACGCCATTGAGGCACAGGCTAAGGAGGAGGAGCTACCTGAGCAGGAGCAGCTGCCGCAGCTTCCGCCTCCGAGGAGGGCGCGGTCTCGTTCCCCTCCAGGCCGGATGTCCTCTGAGACGCACCCGGAAGCTTCTCCGGGAGCATCGGGCTCTGGCGGCCCTTCGGTGCCGCCGATTCCCAGAGACGACTTCGAGCTCGAGCGGAAGCGGAAGTTCCTGGTAGATGACGTGCCGAGTTGCATTAAGAAGACGCGTCTGCAGGCTGCCCCTACGAGTGGCTTGCCGGCCCTCCGCGAGGTGGCCATGAACGCTGTTGCGCACTCGGGACCCCAGGAGTGGTTCGACCAGAATGCCTTGGATGGTGTCTCCACGCTCGTTCAGAAGGTCGCACGAGGAGTACGTGTGCATCGAGAGCCACGGCGGAGACTCTATGATCACGACCGCCACCGGGAGTGCAATCGTCTGTCGGTGATGCTCTCCGCCACGGGCCAGTGTGCCTACAAGGACGACGGCGCGAGCCGTACCAACGAGCGCACGGAGGACAGCTGGGTTGGTCTCGCGCTTTTCTACCACGACAAGCCGGACGCTCAGGCACAAGGGGTGTACTATTTGGACACTCCGGAGGGTCTTGTACGGCAGCCGATGACTTACGAGGAATGGATCAACGTGTCATCTGTGTATGACGCATGGCTGCAGGAGGCCCGGTACGAGCACGACGTGTTCGCACTCGTGATGAAGCAGAACGCGAAGGAGCTAGACCCACGTCACTTCAACCAGCACGAGAAGGCTAAGTTCGACGAGGCCGATGCCGCCGAGTGGCGGCAATGGATCGCCAACAACACGGTCGAGCTGGTCACCGAGGAGGAGGAGAAGAGCATCCCAAAGGACAAGATCATCTCGGTGCCCATGCGTTCGGTTCGCACGAACCGGGGGCGAGGGCTGGAGTTGGAGGCGAAGTCGCGCTTGATCATCCCTGGCCATCTCGACCCGCAGCTTGGTCTATTCAGGACGGATTCGCCTACTACTTCCCCTTTGGCTGTGCTGGTGTGTGCGTCTATCACAATGGCGATGGATTGGACATTCGAGTGCTTCGACGTAGCGACTGCGTTCCTGTCCGGGCTGAAGCTGGAGCGGGAGCTGTATGTGAGGGCTCCTAAGGACGGGCTTCCAGCCGTCGACGGTGCTGGATGGCCAGCCGTGCGACCTTATGCGTTGCTTCGTTTGCTGAAAGGGGCGTACGGTTTGACGGAGGCGCCTCGGTTGTGGTATCTCCGAGCCCGCCAGGTGCTGACGGACGAGGTCGGCTTCGTGGAGCTGCGCTGTGCCCGAGCCGTCTTCGTTTATCGGGCGAACGATAAGTTGATTGCTATGTTGACCTTGCACGTCGACGACGGCATGCTGTTTGGAGACCCGCGTGACCCCCAGTACCAGGAGGTGAAGGCGAATATCAACTGGCGTTTCAACATCAAGCACTGGAAGGAGGGCAACGACAAGGAGGCAGTCGCCTATCTCGGTGAGGAGTGGTGGCGCCACCCCGATCACATCGAGATCAGCATGCACGAATACATCGGCAAGCGGACAAAGCACCCCCTTGCAAGGGGTGACGACGAGGAGCGGGAGATGACTCCCGAAGAGCACCACGACTTCCGGAGCTTGCTCCAGAAGGTGCGATGGCCTGTCGCACGCGTGGTACCACAGCTCGCGTACAGTGCGTCGGCGCTCGCACAGAAGGATCCGAAGGGTCGGAGGTTACTGCACCTGCGAGTGCTCAATGACATCATCGATCGGCTTCAGGACTACGACAAGAGAGGTCTTGCGACTCTCCGGATCCGCCGCGTGGACATCGAGCGCTTGCAGGTGCTCACGCTTATGGACGCTTCGTTTGCGAAGGAACCCGGCTGTAAGAGCCAGATGGGGTTCATGAGTATGATTACGGATACCCGAGTGTTGAAGGAGCTAGCTGTATGTTGTCTAGTGGAGTTCCAGAGCAGTACCATTACACGAGTTGTTGGATCTACGATGGCCGCAGAGTCTGCGGCTATGTCCGTGGCTTTGGATCGGCAGCTTTACCTCAGGCTGCTGATTGAGGCAATCTTGCACGGGGAGCCGCCCTTGCAAGGGGACTGGAGGCTGGCGCTGAAGGTTCCGGGGGCGCTGGTGACGGACGCGAAGTCGCTCTACGACCACACGTCCAAGATCGGCTCGATGCCGGTGTCTCGGCAGACCCTCGTTGACTTGTTGGTGGCCAAGGATTTGATAGAGCAGGAGGCCATCAAGTTCAAGTGGCTGCCCAATAGCCACATGCTAGCGGACGTGCTGACAAAGGCCGTGCAGCCTAACGAGGTGCTATCGCAGTTCCTCCGCCACGGACTGTTCAGCATGGCGCCTACTGCTGAGCAAGAGGATGAGGAGGCACACCGTCTGCGGCTGCGCCGCGGACAGCGTGAGAGAGCCAAGGAGCGGAAGGCCCAGCGTCGGGTCGCCGTTCCAGGGCCTGCGAGCCCGTGAGGTCCTGATTGCAGCCGCTGATGGACCTAGTGAGGGCTACGGTGATGCATGAACATCTTTTGAGTTGACAGTCTGGATTAGTGAATCTAGACATTCATATTTTATATTTATATTTTGAGCCCCAGGCCGAACTTTGCTTGAGGTGTATCGGCCTGTGGGCCGATATACGCGATAACTGCGTGCAGCGTTCCCCGTTCGTAGGAAGCGGCATCGGGGCAGCATTGTACTCACCCAGTGTGAAGAGTGCACTCCCCTGCCCCTCTGCCGCCCGTGCCACTGTGTGCGCATGATGCGTATGCATGAGTCACCATATTCTGCAGGGCCATGCCCAGCACTTCTTATATTCATGTTTGTGGCATGCACGCTGCCCGCCGCTGTTTTGGCCCTAGTCCTAGGGCCCTGGGACTGCACCGCAGTTTCGACCGCCGCGCGGTCCGAGCGAAAACAACTGCACTGACAGGTGTTGGGTTTTACGGGGATCCCGTTTTGAAAACATGCAGACATCCGACTCCTGGGAGCGAGGGCTCTCAGGAGCCCAACGTCCGGAACAACTGGCCGTCGTGAGTGCCGCTCAGGGTGGCTGGAAGGCTGGCCCCCCCAGGCATCGAACAGATGCTCGTTTGCCCCCCCCCCCCCCCCCCGAGAAGATCTAAGATTTTGCGCACGATCATCGGAAAGAGACCCGCCCAAAACTGAGAGCAAACACGCACGCCTGTCTCGGGCGCGCCTTGGCCAGCACCTCGGGGCGGACCCTGGCCGCAGCGAGGAGGAGCGCCTCCGAAGGCAGAGCGGCCCCAGAGCATCCAGAGGCCTTCGATCGACCTGCAGCTCCTAACGGGGGCCCAGGGGGGACACAAACAGTCGACAGAGGCGCTAGGATCTCCAAGAGTTGTCCGCATCCGCGGAACCTTCGTCTCCCCCCTCTGTCTCCCGTACATTCGGACCGAGGTACAAGATCGAGGTCGATTCTGGGAGGGTACCCAAATGTTCTTCGCGTTTGTTGGATAACTTGTGCATCCTGCGGGAGAGTACCCTCGAATTTTTCTTCAGTTTGGCCTTCGGAGGGTCTTGTGTTCTTGAAGGATGTTCTTCTGTCTTAGGTCCCGCTGTATCTCCCCGTGGTCCCATGGAGATCGGCGCCGCTTGTTCGCGTGTGCAGTGCACTTCTCTCCCTCCGGAGGCCCGGCGGGGCGCGGCGGGCCCCGAGGCTTCTCGGCTCCTCCTCGTGGGCCAGCGCTTCGGCCCGAGCTGGTTTCTGGCGGCGCCGGGGCTCAGGACGGGCCTCGATCCACGCAGGGCCAGATGGGGCGGCTGGTTGGTTCTCTCGCTTCCCTGAAGCCGCTGGAGCTCTGACTTTAAGGGTGGCTCTTTGGGATATGTTATAGTATCGGGAGCATAGCTCGCGCGCCGTTGCCTTTGGCTCAAGGCACGCGTGCCCTATTTGCCCGGACACCGCGAGTGTTCGCTATGTGCTGGAAAGACCGATACATCGATCTGATCCTATCTTATCCGTCCATTCCTCTTACTGAACCACGTCAGTACGATACCTGACGCTATTTGCCATCCGATGTCTACGGAATCGGATGCTATTTGAGTTACCAGGCTCACTTTCGACTTGGTAGCGGAGCTGGCCGCACTCGTGTGGTCAGCTCTTGCTCTTCTTAGCCTCATACTCTTCGGCACGATCTTCGTGACCACCTACCACCCTGCGCTACCACTCCCAGTACGTTTACGAGGATCTATCCAAGAGCAAGAAGCGACACGAGAGGTACGACGTCTAGACAACGACATTGGTACCATATACGCTTCATCATTGCGTTACCACCAACCGCTCGGCAACGAGCCAAAGCGCAATACCTGAAGCATGGGCGGAGAGATCCGCCAGATAGAGCGCCTCGTAGACTCGACAAGGCGCTACCCCAGCGCGGCAACGCGCCTAATAACCGCCCTTATCTACACAGCCTTGGGCTGGTTATCTTCGCTATCATATAGTTCGCGCTGGGGGCAACAATCGGACGCATGCGTCGTGGAGACAATAGCACCGATGGGCAAACACATGGCCCATATTGGGACCCTCAAGGCAACGTACCTTTCCGCGAGTACGTCTATGAGGTCAACGCATGGCTCAACGTCACAAGCGGACGTATGACGCCACAGGCCCAAGCGGCCGCCATACAACGCGGCCTAGGTGGCCTAGCGAGGACACTCGCCATGAGGGTACCGCCTGACATCATAAATTATGGTGCTGACATCGATGGGGTCCACACCGACCCAGTGACCTACATCATGTTCCTCCTAAGCATGAAGTTCGAACGCATGGAAGATGAGCGCCAGCTCACTTCCGGCACACAACTCATCGACTTCCACGTGCCTCACGGGGAACGAATCGATGTCACCCTTACCCGACTCGAAAGGGCCCGTCTTGAGGCACAGTCGGTGGGATTTGACCTTCCCAACTTCCAACTACTAACCACGATATTTTTCCGCGCCTTAGGCGTCGGCAACCAGCGAGCCTTGCAACTTTTACAGCCACTCAATCACCAAATGCCCCGAACACAACAACAGTATGATGAGTTGCTGGAAAGGATGCGTTCGATAGGCCACCTATCTGAACGGTCGCCTGGCAATATAGGATCTGTGTTTGGAAGGGGAAGGGGATCTGGTAGTGGAAATTTCTACACTACCTTGACTACTGAAGCCCAGCCTGGGAACGGGCCCTCAAGCATATGGGCCGATGATCCTGGAGAATCCACCGCTCTATTAGCAGGAGATCGATCACAACCAAGCTGGGCAACCAGCCCTCCTTCTAGAGAACCACAACCACACCGTTCCATATGGGGTGAATCAAACCCCCTAACCGACGGTGCATCCACCTACTTGGGAGACGAGGATTTCGACTCCGGCACCGACACAGATACTATATCATCAGAGGGTGTTGAAGCTTTAGATTGGTCAGATATTATGAATATGGATAATGACAATCAGCGTGCTGAACATTTGTTCTGGTTATTACAACAGGCCAAACGGAGGTGGAGGAGGTTCACACGAAAACCAGTGCGTCGTGTTAGGAGGAGGATACGGAGGAGTTTTAAGGGAAAGGTAAAGGTAAACGAGGTCGTCGGAGGTTGAACGGACGAGGCATCACGGCATTTCTCCAGAGGCTCTCAGATGAACAACATGATGAGATATTTTTTGGGGGAAAGGGCCGTGGCAAGGGCCGTGGAGAGACCTCAGGAAAAGGCAAGGGTAGGCGGGGAAACCCGCGAGGTAGAGACGGCCAGGTTCTTAAATGCCATGAGTGTGACAGTACCGACCATCTTGTGCGAGATTGTCCAGCGAAGGGAAATGGAAAGGGCAGGTCGACCGAAGTCCATTTTGGCTCAAGTGAACCTTTCATCGAATATCTGAGCCTCCAGGATTTTGAAGCCATGGAGCAGATATTTTACATTTGGGTCAGTTGCATGGACAACGTCGATGAGCTCGAGGCGTATGGTCATGGATTGCACGCGTACTACCTCGAGTACGTCCGCCGGTTCGATATTGGCAACAACGAGCTCACTCCCGTGGAAAACGGTACGCTGGGAAACCAGCCTCTTTCTTTCTTCGACTGGATGTTCGGGAACCCAGGCAACATCATGGCCTGCGAAAGCAGTGACGAGGACATCACTGTGGAGGCCTCGCCTTCCGAGGTTGAACGCAACCTCCAACCTCCACCTGAACTCCCGCCTGGAAACAGGCCTACCTTGATGGGAGACTATCCCCAAACTACTGAAGACCTAATAGACATGGAGTCTCATGCGTTCGTTCAAGCTTTCATTGCAGGTGGACCAGAGATCCCATTTGCACCCCCTGGTTCGCTTGCTCCAGGCGAATACGGACCACGTACTCTCCTGCAAACCCTCATGAGGATGCATGAGATACTTATCACCGCTTATCCCGAGAGTCAAGAGCACATCGAAGCTGAAAGCATGATGCTGCAGGATACCGTCGCCTGCGGTAGCTCGGAGTTGTTGTTGGCAGCTCTGACCCTCATTGACAGCGTGCATCCTGAGGACGTGCGGAGACACCTGATATACTCCCGCGGTAGATGGCGCAATGCTCTGGAAATGGCTATCGCCATGCGCGGTCATGATCTTCCTCCGCCAGGATGGGGTCTCCAGGCGGTGGGAATGTGGCCAAACCATACGGCCATACGTAACATTGCCGGGCAGCCTGTGCTCGGCAACGAGCCTGAGCCGACAACCGTGCCGCCTACCCCAGGACAGCCGAGCGACGTACAGGCGCCGGCTATGCAGGGAAACCTGCCTATACCGGCTGCGCCAATGGCCATCATCATTGGTAGTTCTACATCAGAAGAAGAAGTAGGCGATGGTTGCGGGCTAGATGAGGATGAAGTTGCAATCCTCATGATGGAAGTTAATGGCGAGGAAGAGGTTGACTTCGATCCTGACGAGCCTGAATCACAATCACCATCGGCACAAAGCGCCATTTGCGCCGAGCTCCAGCCAGCAGGGAAACCTGCCTCTATTGGCCGATCCACCTGGGATCGCACAGGAGCCTCCGCAGGCGCCTCCGCCGGCTACCACTCAGGCTGCTTCGGCGGCCTCTTCTGATGAGAACGCTGGTAGGTCCCGTTCCCATACGCGCGTCAGAGGTGAGCCACACCCACAGGCTCGGCTCCCTCGTGAGTGGAGGCAGGCTGGCCCGAAAGAACACGCTCTCAGGCGAGGTGGCCAGCTGCTGCCATATAATGACCCAAGACGCCGAAAAGGGGAACACTCGGCCTTCGGCAAGGGCAACCCGGCCTATAGGGGCGCTGAGGGCAAGGCTATCCGCGGAGGCTATCAGATTGCAACAAACATCCGCCGCCCTGAAATTGAAGAAGTGCGGACCCAGCTGCGAAACATCATCGCGGCTCGCAAGCAGTATAGGCCTCAAGCAGCTTGCGGACCTTGCTCCGAGCCGTTCCAGAACCACAGGCCGGGATGCCCCGTTGGCAACAATGAAGGTCTGAGCCCAAACAGGGGCAAAACCCTTCATAAAGAGGGCCAGCCGCAACTTATCCCGATGACACAGGACGAGATCGCCGAAGTGAATCGCCGTCTCGGGATCCTGGGCCACTTGGATCCGAAACGGGAAGAGGAGAAGTCTACCCCGGTTCCAAGGGGACTGGTGCCCATGACCCAGGAAGAAAAAGACGCGCTCTTTAATCTTCCTGGAATGCGAGGAAACTCGCCAGGCGTTTCTAGTCAGTCCCAACAACCAGAACTGATGTCCAAGGATGAACAGAAGGCCCAACGTGTGGCGGAGGACGAGGAACGCATGCGGATAGCAGACGAACGCGCACGCGAAGCATTTCGCCAGATGTTGGAGGATTCCAACAAGATCTACATGAAGGGGGCTAGGAAACCCCACTCCCACTACTTTCGAAGGCTAAGAGTGAAACCCCGGCACCGAAGTCGTCTTCGGAGGTGAAACCGAAGGCGCGCTCTCAGGATCCTGGGCCAGACGTGCAGATGGAGGCGCCTCGGTCTGCAACTCCGAGACCGCCGATTGGCGCAACTCCTGCACAAGCGTCTGAGCCCAAGCAGCAACCTCAGGACCCTGTGGAGGAACGGAGACGCCCGCCTAGTCGCAGCAGCTCCATTGCTAAAAGGGCGGCAGTTTTCGAGCGCACCGGGTATGCCCCTGCGCCAGCTTCGCCCGTGGCGGCCCGTTCCAAAAGGTCCGACGAAGGTGCCATGTCTAGGGGCACCTGGGTGCCAACGATTAGGGGCAGCGCCAGTCGCGGATCACCGCGGGGAAACCCGCCAGGCGCTGCCGCTGCAGCTTCCTCCTCTTCAGGAGCCGCAGCCTCTTCAGCAACAGAGGCTCCTATGCGGGGAAACCCGCCCTTGGATCAGCTGCACCACCCAGGTGACGCGTCCTTCACCAGTGGGACTCCGAGTGTGATCAGGGATAGACTTGCTCTGCGGAAGCTCCCACCGATACGCTCGGTGGATGAGGCATTCATGAAGAAATGCAGGCAAGCTAACATCCTTCCTACATCCAATCACACTCTCAAACAGCTGAGTAAAGCTCTCAGCAGGATATGCAGACATGCGCCAGACAAACCACACAATCCCGTGTGGGGCTTGGACTCCTTCGATGATCATGATGGTTGGATTAACCTCGTGGAGCTCGTGAAGGATTATCCGTGGAGCACAGGAAAATCGAGACACGATGGGTATAATCCAAGATTTGACGAGGCCAAAGTCATCAATGAGTACCTATATGGTCGCCCAGTTGACCAACTGGCAGCCATCATGATGGAAGTTGCTCATGTCCGTGAACCAGACGGAGAAGAAAAACAGCGCCTTCAGTTCATGGTGTTAATGCGGGACTCCGGTGAGCCCGAGATCTTCATCCGCACCTCTCAGGGGCATTCATGGACATTGAAAGCTCCATGGTCGCTGTACAACTATATTGTACTGTGCGACCAACCTGCCGGGAGACCGGCCCCGTACCCCGAAGTCGCCATGCATGGCACTCGGTGGCATGCCTTCGAAGGCATTATGTGGCGCGGCTTGTCCTGTAGACCCGAGCACAACACGAAGAAACGGGGGACAGGCCGGTCGCGCATCCACTTCGTGCCGACGGTCCGCCGTCGTGCCATGAACAGTGGGTGGGACCCAGACTCAGACATCATCATCTTCGTAGATTGGCAAAAGGCCATGCAAGATGGTATGAAGTTTTGTTGGTCTGATAACGGAGTCCTGTTGTCCGAGGGAAATAACGGTATCATCGAACCGTACTACATCTCTCATGTAGAGGACCTTGCCACGGGGAGGCATTGGCGCAATCCTGAGTTCATGGGGGATCGCCGGGCGCGAATCCCCCCCGCCGTGCTTTCAGCCCCTGGCAGGTGGACTGACGTTGGCAGTGCCAGCGTCAAATACCAGTGGTCCCGCGACCAAGAGGTCGTCGACCCTCCAATGGTATACCTCCACAGGGAGGTTGGGGACCACTACAGCCCCACCACGCTGGGAAACCAGCCTGAGGTCCACCAGATCTTGATGATCACCGAGAGTGAGGCCGGGAGCGCGGCTCCAAGCCGCGCCCCAAGCCAAGGGCCTAGTGCCGTGTCTTGGCAGGCCATCAGCACCTCGGACCTGGACCAGATAGCGGCCGCGCTGAACCCTGACCAGGTAGAGCAACTGGCGGACAGGTTATATCAGCAGGACCCCTGGGCTGCAGGCCAGGGAGCAATGTCCGCCATGGCGACGCGAAATCGTCAGGCCATGCAGGGAAACCTGCCTATAAACGGACTTAGAGCTGAGATGCCTGAGCCGCGGGGAGACCCGCAGACGTTCGGCCGCATCTTTGGAGAGCCTGCTCGGTTTGAGCAGATGCATGGAAGCCCCTCGCAGAGCATGCACACACCGAGGGGCATGACTCCAATGGCCACACCACCTGCACAGTCTCCGTTCGGGACTCCTGGCCGCCCTGCCACAAACGGCACCCTCATGGAGAGGATTGCTGCGGCTAGGGCTGAGCATGGCACAGCTCTCCTGGACATGATGCCGCCCGGCACTCCAACGAGTCAGCAGGGAAACCTGCCTGGCACCCCAAGCCATCATCGGCCGTTTGCTGGACAAACCACAGTAGCTGGTGTGCCTGATGACTACCGTGCAAGAGTGGCGGCCGCTGTGCAGCAGGTGCAGAGCCATAATCTGCCTCACCCAAGTGGTCAGAGGTGGAGGCCGGCCTGGTCCTGGGAGCCTGAGGGTCCCAACCCAAGGGATCCTGCTCGGCAACGAGCCTTCATCCCAGCGTTCAATGCTCACCCGAGCATGGCCCAGGGCCAGAGGCCACCGCCTGCGCACATGAATCCGCCATTGTACCCTGATGGGTCCAGAGTTCCGAACAAGTTTGTTCGCGAATTGGCGGATCAGCTCCACAGCCTCACTAACGTGCGCTGCAGTGACCAATCTATGTATCCGCACATGGCCTTTATGCCTTCACCGACGACGCCAGATGTGGCTGTCCAGCCCACTGCCCATTCGATATCGTCTGGCAGTAGGGGCGTGCCTGATTATATCAGGCAGACATACCACACTCAACAGGCATGCTTCAGGAGAAGGCAGGCCGTGCAGAGCGTACGAGATCAGTCACGTGCAGCTGCACTTGAGGTTGTGAGAAACAGAGGCTCACCTTTGCGAGGAAACTCGCCCGCTGCCACTCCTACCACCTCCATGCCAAATGCCGGAGTGTCGGAGGTGCTGGATCCAACAGGGACTCCCCCAGCTGCCTTCATGCCCTCCGAGACGGTATTGGAGAGACAGCGACGGGTATATCCCAGAGCAGCAGATGTAGAGGTTTTCCCTGGGATGGAAGATACCTGTGCGGTTCCTTCAGATCCACATGGGGGTGGCGGAGACGGGGGGGGCGATCAAACCGCCGCTGAGTGAGCCAAGGGGTGCTCAAAACACAACCAAACACGCTCAAAACACAACCAAACGCACGCGGCTGCACAACAATGCGCAACGTCCATGGATGCCGCTATGGAGGAGGGCCGCCACGCGAGACCACTTCGACGCAGCGGGGCGGTCGAATGGGCGCTTTGCAACAATATTTCGGCGCAATCACACAACAGCGCAACAGATATAACGACGCAGAGGTTTCGTACATTTACACAAGCGAACCGCCGCCAGAAGCCTGATCGGACCCCTTGGCGGTATCCCCAAGTCCACTGCGCCTGCAAGCATAAACCAGTTGCAAAATGACGACAGCAACGCATCGTTCCTGCAACGCACAACGTACCACAAATCCGGATCATCATTATTTCGGCATGTGCATCTGTATTTGCACATGCACATGTGCATATGTTTGTGCGTTTGCACTTTGCAAGCCCCCCGGAGGACGAGCCCCCCGAGGCATCCAAAGGCTTCCAGACATCCCCGACGACCCCCGAAGAGCCCAAGCAGACACCAGGGACCACAAGGGTCTCCGAGGGCTGCCATGGACCTCCGAGGATCGCAAGGGGGATTCCCGGAGACCACCGAAAGCCGCCAGAGGCAGCCGAAGCCCCCCGAAACCCACCGGCCCCCAAGACGATCACCAGGACCGCGAGCCCTGGCGGCTTCCAAGGGTCCCGAGGACCCTGGAAAGGCTCGGGGCTTCCGAGAGCCTCCAGGGGCGGCCGACAACCTGCAGAGGCTTCGGACATACGCCGAAGACCTCGCATGACTGCCAAGGACTCCAGGGACGGCCCTAGGAGGAGCGCTGGAGGCCTCCGACGGGGCCACGCCGAAGGGCTTCCCACCGGCGCTTCGGGGAGCCCGCCCTCCCCCGAGCAGCGGGCCCAGGGGGCAAGAGGAGCGGGCGCCGGCCAACCGCCGCCGCGACGACGACGACGACGAGGGGGAGGAGGGAGGAGAGGGGCGGAGGGAGGGAAGGGGGGGAGGCAGGAAGGGAAGGGGAGGGAAGGGGGGAGTGATGCAGGGAGGGATGGAGAGTCAAGGCGGGGAGGGAGAGGATGGAGTCAAGGCAGGGGGGGAGAGGGTGGACGGGGACCCTATCCTCGGTTACCTCGAGAGGCAAGGAAGCGGGTCGGGGAGCCGAGGGCATTCCCAGGGACGTCGCGAAAAGGTCTTTTGAGAGAGCAACGGCCCATCAAGATGCTGTTGTGTAGTAGCGCTTTCTCATGGTAAGCTATATTGAGAGGAATTGAGAATATTTGAGAGATTTTGAGAGGAATAGAGAGAAATTGAGAGAAATTGAGATATAATATCCCGGGGACGACCCAAATTGAGAGAAATTGAGACAGGAAGGTTCGATTGGTGAGAAACTTTGAGACAAATTGAGACAACTAGTGCCGTCTGGTTCAGGAGAATTGAGACCGCGTAGCCTGACTTGGCGAAGGCAGCTGAGCGTGTTCGATGGCAAACCGCATCGGAGATCCTCGCGGGGCCGCGGCCGCGCAGTGGCACCCGGACGCCATCCTCGCTTCTATTCCCTCCTCCTCTTCCCTCCTCCGCTGTCCACTCCTTTCTCCTCGCCCCCCATCTTTCCTCCCCCTCCCTCCTCCCCCCCGCCCCCCTCCTCCCCCCTCCTCCTCGCCCCTCCTGCCTCCCCCCGCCCCCTGGGCAACGACGACAGCAGTAAGAGGCGGTGCGCTTTGAACGCGAGGTGCAGCGATGACCCTGGCCTGCCCAGGCAGGGGCTTGGGGGGGGCAACGGGGCGGGGAGGGGCGTGCGAGGGGCCTCGGACAGGGGGCCAAAGTACTCTCGTGAAAGGGCCCGCTAGCATGCACCCGTCCCGCACCAGTCGCGAACACCAGAAACATGAAGATAGCGGGGGCGGTGTCTAAACGAGCAGCAGGGTCAAACCATGCGCCCCCGCGATGTTGTCTCATTGCATCGTGCGCCATTCTAGCTACGCGGATTCAGACGCGGCCTTGCTCAGAGAACGCGTCGTCTAGAGTGCGATGGGCCTTGACCTGGGATCAAGAAATCCGGGGCCCCGGCGCGACGTGGCCCCGCGCCCTCCAGTAGCGGCTGAAGAAGGTGGCGCCCTTCAAGATTTAGGCGCGCTGCGCGACTCCTCGGAAATGAGCCATGCAATCCACCGCCAATTCTAAGGATCATTCGAGAGCGCGACCTTAATGGCGCATCACTTCGCGCGAGGACAAGGGCCATGCCAGACGACCGCTCCTGACCGCTAATGCGCGCGCGCCCCAAACCTGTTCGCTTCGCCCGAGCACGAAGCCGGCCGTCACGAAGCCCGCCCAATCACCAAACTGCAACATGGGCACCGCGACGGTGAAAAACTCGCGCGCAATGGGCACCCTCCGAGGAAGATAAAGATCATCTCGCGCCGGACGGCGCGCTCAACTTTCGCCCCCCCCCCGTCGACGCCACCCCCATGTGGATCTGCGCGAGCGGTATGCCTCGAAGAGTTTCAGCCCAGGGAAAGTGTCTACCGTTTGAGGTGTAATCACTTGTTCCATGAAGGGTGCTGGAATTCAAATGTGGTGGGCCATGTCACAAATCAGCGCGAGGGAGATCCTCAGCAGCCACCGTGTGCTATCTGCCGAGCACCTGGCATCATAGCGTCATCGTTCCCGTGGACCGGCTCCTTCATTCAGACTCCTGAGCGAGCAGCGAGGGAGCTGCGGGAGTTGAGGAGCATGGTGGAGGAGATGACGGCTAGGATGCTAGATAGGCAGACAGCTCAGCCCCAACAGCAGGGAAACCTGCCAGAGGAGGTAAGGCCGCCGATGGAGACGGGATATTTCGATCAGCTTATCCCGATGACGGCGCCTCAGCAGGGAAACCTGCCTAATACTCAGATGTCTCTCCAGAGTGGGGGTGGGGCTGAGATGGCACTGGACCCTGACCAGCTGCGTGAGTTGCGTGTTCGGCACTTCCAGAATCAGATGGATAATGCGCACACAACATTTATGCTGGATGCCGACAACCCTGAGACTGAGAATGCGTCGTACGACCTCTCAGATTCCTCAGTGGCAACAGCAGCCACAGCAGCTATGGCCGTCGACATCACAGCGACGAACGAGGAGTTCGAGGAGTGGCTGCAATACAGGGATCACATCACGAATGAGGGGCTGCAGGACATTGCCCTTCACTCGTATCTGACGCTGACGAGACGCACGACCCGCGAGCAGTATAAGAGCATACGTGATGAGTATGCCAACTGGCGGGAGGAGCGTGGCGATCATGCCCAGCACGTGTCGTACTTCCAGTACATCGACCTGGCACGCATGGCCGAAAGCAGGTCGCATTCCAGTGTCATGCGGGGTAACCCGCCAGGAAGTACGACTGAGCTGCGGGGAAACCCGCCTAACAGCACAGCCGACACTTCAGAAACGGTGCACCTCAAGCAGCCGAGTAAGACGTTCTTGGATGATGGTGGAAATTCCATCCTCATCGATGTCGGCTCGAAGATCAACATCATGGGCGAAAACACGAGCCGCAAGTTCGTCCAGGCTGCTGAGGCACATGGTCGTACTTGTACGTTCGAGCCCCGCTCTCGTTTGAATATCAACGGAGTGGGAGAAGGGTCGGCCCCAGCGGATACCGTAGGCACATTCAGTATTGCCTGCGAGTACCAGGGGTCGACCCAGCTCGATTCATACAGACGAACATTGTTTCAGGCTGTGGCAAAGACCTGCCAGCCATCCTAGGCCTCGATAGTATGCAGGACAAACGCACGATCATCGTGCTTGAACGAGGCCAGGAGAAGCTGATATTCCCTGGAAAGGGGCAGGTCAAAATGGAGCTCCCCGAGGGCTCCAAGATCATGCCGACGACGAAGTTGCCGTCAGGGCATCTGTCGATCAGGTGTGCTCGTTTTGGAGCTGCGGGGCAACCCGCCTCGAGCTTCAGCAGCACGTCATTCCAGGCGGTGCTGACGGGCGAGCCGACCCCGGCGCAGGAGCGCGAGCAGTTGCAGGGAAACTTGCCTCAGGGGTTGATGGAGACGCTCGCCAAGGCCACTATGCGAGGCGACAGCATCGACGATCTTGAGACGTTCGATTGCTTCGTTGCCAGGACACTGGCCCAGCATGGTGGAAGTGTACCCATGGACGCTGCAGTCCCGCCGGAAGATAGTGATGGGATACACTAACCGTGAGCTGCAGACGGTCAGTGACGCTAGGTCCAAAGGCGTGCTGAAACAGCTGATGGATAATCCATCCATGCTGACAGCATTTGCGGAGCAATCCGCCTCTGAGGCCACGGCGCGCTGCAGTGCTGAGCTCCAGCATCTGAGGGAAGCCCAGATGCTGGCAGACATTGCAGGCACATCTTCTTTATCTTGAAGATGGCAGGGCGACGTCGCCCCCTCGTCGTCTTGCCTGTTGGCCGAAAAGCCGGGGGGTAACAAGGACAGCGGGGTAACCTGCCTTAGTAAGAGGGCTTTTGTCATTGAAGATACGAGAGAGGCTTGCGCCGACCTCCGCACCCGAGGTTATATCTGTGATCGTATTTCCCACAATGAGCTTATGACAAGCGTGGGCACAGATTACCTGGGTGCGGTGATCAGTGGGGATTACACTCTCATATGGATTAGTACCCCGGGTGACTGGTATGTACGAACTCCAGGAAAGAGGGTGGCCCCACATTGGTCACGTATCCAGAACCTGTTGATAAAAAAGCCAAGAAACTACGTATGAAAATCATTATATTTGGTCCCCCAGGATATGTTTGGAAGTTATCTCCAGTACGTGATACCCTGGAAGATCTTAAGTTGTCAGTAGTACGGATGCGTCTGTGTCATTTCGATATTCGGTTCAATATGCAAGACAGTACACCGAGTGGTACTTATATGCAGGTAGCGTCATCAATACCGATTATCTCGAAGCTGTGGGCATGTACATGCAAACAGGCAATACCACAACATGTGTTGGATTGGTACGGCCATACAGTACGGCATGCTGAATGGCGAGCTCAGACACGTACTACACTCATCCGTCATCTTAACGACAACATCCTGGGGAGCACCACCACGCACGGAAACGTGCCTGTATATTTAAACACTTATACACGTACGGACCACAACATCCATCACTACGTGACGACCAACAAGGGAGGACCGAAATGGTCTCTGGTTATCCGACGTGTAACGATTAACCTGGATACCAATGCGGTTATTCAGGATATCTCAGTTACCGATCAACCAACAGGGTATGATTGGCATGCACCACTACCTGCAGGGGTTGCCAACATCAGCACTCGGTTGTATTGGCAACCCGAGGAACCGGTCTTGCTCGGAAACGAGCCTACTCAATCACCACAGAAACCTCGACGCGTCATCATAGATGACTGTTCTCTCCCCCTCCCGACTCTGGCGATTGACGCATGTACCCACTCAACCACGACAATGGGCACACAGACCGGCGAACAAGACGAGCAAGTTTACCCGCAGAATCGCGTATCAAGCAGAAGGAAAGGCTCAAAGCCGAAAAGGAAGCAGGCATCAAGCCTCGCCGCATTAAAAAGCACGTTGAAGACGGAAACGATGATTGCGGCGACGACTTGTCAGGACTCGGACAGGATCTTATGGCAACTTGGAGTACTGACGTCCCTATTGAGCTGATAAGCTCCGATGAGCACGATGACCTGTTCCTTACCCTCCCCACATCTATGCCCGACACACGCGCTAACATATACAGCATAGTTGCTACACTATGCTATGGTCATAACAACTGCGTGGATATGTTGGAGCTTTGTGGCGGTGAGGGTGGTATATCAGAGCTTGCCTTCTCAAGGGGACTCTCCTCAGGAGGCAACCTAGACAAGACTACATATGTCGACCTAGGAGACCCCTCGGTGCAGCGGGTTATAGATCATTACTCCGCTATATGCTGCGTACGAGTTGCCATGCTACAACCCAGTTGCCGCACCACAGGACCACCATCCTACTACAACTACAAAGTCAATTACAAAACTTGGGAACAGCACCACAAAGAAGATTTACCACACATAACTTATTGTGGTAAAATTGCTGTAACCCAAGATGACGCTCGGAGGTGGTTTATACGCGAACAACCTACAGGAACATGGGTGGATGATATTTCCCCATGGAAGAAACTTGCCAACCGACCACACATTACAACCGTACGCGTTGATCAATGTGCTACGGGATTCAAAGATACGGCTGGTGACTATATTAAGAAGCCGACAAATATCACCAGCAACGACGAGACAATCCTTAAACCCTTTGAGCGACTCAAATGCAACGGTCAGCATGTGCACGCACAACCGTGCAATAAAGAGCTTTCACGGGCACAAAAATACACTCGACGACTGCAGTCTGCCTTCGTGGAAGCCGTCTATCTGGCGAAAGCCATTGATACTACGCGCGGAAACGCGCCTATAAGTACCGCACATGCTTACCCTGCAGACCTTCCCGATCAAGCTGAACCAGGCGAAGGTATGAGACGCATCGGTGATCGTATCATCCCAAAGGTGGCCACTTGCACGGCATGCATCGACAACGTCCGAAAGGACAGTCCTAGCCATAACAGAGACCCTACGCAGTGTAAATATCATGATTCCATCTCTGTATATTGGCCATGTCCCGCATGCCAGAGGGATCTTACGAGAAGCAAGGGTGTTAAGAACCACCTCGATGCCGAACCTGGTAAATGTCGTTTTGCTGAATTATTAAAACTTCCAGACGATCACGACCCCGAAGGCAAAGCCGTGCCAGCTTGGTGGAAACCCCTACCTAAACCTGGTGAGGGCCAAGCTTCATCTTCAGGTGGCCGCCAAGGCGCACGCGCCAGGCCACCACGACCACGATCCTTCGGTAACATCGATCCGACATCTGGTGCCAGCAGCTACGACATGCTACGAGACGCCCCCGAGCGTGGAAACACGCCTTCTGCGTCCTCTAGCGAAGCGCCACAGGTAGCGGCCCGTCGCGGCCGCCTACAAGGCGTACCACCACCTCCAGATGCAGTCAATGCAGGGGACCAACTACGGAGAGCTACAAGGAACCCTCTTGCCTCTACCGGCTCTGGGGCTCCTCGACTACCCGACTGGACGAGATTCGACATCCAACACAGTCTACAAAGTCTCCGTAGTCACGAACCTCATGTCGTGAAAAAGGAACTCCGAAAACTGCATCTGCGATGGTATCATGCGAAGGAACCAAAGATGAGGCTAATCCTCGACAAAGTGGGGCTGGATAGCGTTCGACTGAACATGATCAAGGAAGTTTGCGATACCTGTCGGGAATGCAGAGCATGGGGACGTCCAGGAAATTCAACACTACCCTCGGTGAGCCTTCCTGGTAACTGGCTCGACGAAGGCGAAACGGACCTCATGTTCTACAAGAAACGGACCATATTTCACATTATGGATCGTTGTATTCGCCTGGCAGCAGGCCTAGAAATTTCCGACAGAGAACGTGACACTATCATTGACGCCTACCACTACTGCTGGATTGCCTATCGCGGACCCTTCAAAGTCTTATACTCGGACGGAGAAGGCGCCCTGAACAATGATGCCGCTAAAGCCATGATGGCCAATAAGGGAACGGAGCTTCGCATCCGAGCACCTGGCCAACACGCGACTTCAATTGAGTCACGAAACGGCATTCTCAGAGGCGTGCTCCACATGATTGAGGAAGAATTGAATAGACACAACATCCCTGTTGTATTCACTAGAGTATTGGCAGAAGGCATCTTCGTTACTAATGCTTTTACGTTTTATAACGGAGTATCGTCATACCAAGCACACGCAGGACGTCAGCCCTCCTTTCTCCCTGATCTCGACACCCTTGACTTTCCCGAGGGACCCGAGACTTCAGGACGCGAACGAGAACGTCGTGTGAGGGAAGTCAGCCTAGAAACCATAACTCAGGCCACTGCTGTGGCCAAGACAAATCGGGCTCTTAGGGCTAAAACGACTCCTGATGGTGCCCGCCTTTATTCTGCAGGGGATTTGGTCGATTACCACCGACCCACTGCCACTAAGGACGACCATGGAGGCTGGAATGGCCCATTCCCGGTGATCCGCAATGTGCCTGGAAGAGGACATATTGTTGTCAAGGCAGGATCTCGTGAGGTAATTGTGATGCATCCTGATGCTCGTCACACACTATACATTGAATGTCTCCTCACACGGGAACTTGGCATGGATAATATGGCCATGCAAACCGTCCTTACATATGTGGCGCATCTCGGCGCAGGGAAACCTGCCAAAGTTTTCGGCTATATCCCCGATTGCAAGGGAAACCTCAATCTTTCAGACGACAGCAAGTTTCACCCGCGCGTACATCTAGCACTACAGTATCTCGTGCGAAACTACTTCCGAGTAGAACATGTAGTAGCAGTTAGATTGGCCAAAAGTGTGTCAAGCCTACCTGCAGTAAAGTACGCCACCGGGTCTACGCTGATCCACTATGACAACGATATCAGCCCGGCTTTCCACTACTACGAATGTGTGGGCACCGGCCTAAACATTTCTCAGATCACTGGTAGCACTCATTCCAGACTTATTCAATGCTTGACTTCACCTGTCCCTTCCTTAGGATTTCACGACGACCTGGCTAAATATCAGCACTCAAGCAACACGTCTGGAGAACACGATTCGCCTGGAAACCGGCCTCCTCCAGACACCCCTGGTGCTTCACCGCCGAGTGAAGGCCGTCTGTCGACAATATATGAGGAAAATGAGGAACATAATATCGAAGCTATGATGCTGGAAGAGTGGTACGACGAACTACGTATGGACCTTCATCCTACGACGACTACCGACGATTATCTCTACTGCGTCCCAACAACCATGCTGCCTGACCAATGTGTTTTGGTTTCAGCACCTGTGGACGAAGAAGACATCACATCATCGGACACGCTCGGAGTCGAGCCTGAACCACGAGAGCCCTGTCTAGTCTCTCTCTGCTCAACCACACCTGACGAGAGCTACTCTAACTGAAAGTGATGAATATGGTCGTTACGTTGAGTTATGTTTTACATCAGAAATGTCAAAAGTAGTATTGGATCAGACTCAACTTGCACAGCTCGACACCGATATGGTCGCAACGATGAGAGTATATGTATCCTCTGCTGCTAAACGTGCTGTGGTCGTTAAAGAAGACGATCTATTGACCAAAGCCGACATGGCAGCACATCCAAAGGAGGTTAGTGAAGCTTACTATACTGAACTCAAAATCTGGATTGACAACCGATGCTTTGAGATGTACGATTTATCCAAAGCTTCCAACATCATGACATCCAGGTATGTGTACAAGTGGAAGTTTGTAAAGGTGGGTACCGAGAACGTTAAAACCATTCGTCTCAGACTTGTCCTTCGTGGATTTATGGATACTGAGGCTTTCGACGTAGAAACATTCTCGGGAACCGCCCGAAGGCAATCCCAACGACTCCTGGCAAGTGAGGCGGCATGCCATCCAGAATGGATCTTAGCATCCATGGATATCGACAAAGGCGTTCCTCAAGGGTTTGACCTATGAGGAACTTGCCCATGCCACCGGCGAGGAAACTCGCATGGTCTGCTTCACTCTTCCACCGGGAAGTGCTCAGGTACTTCGTACACTACCCGGCTTCTCATCCCATGACGAAAGCCGACACTGTCTCAGATGCCTCAAACCAGGAACGGGTACAAAGGACGCTCCAAGAGCGTTCTCTCCCAAACTTCGTACGACCACACGAGCTATGGGCCTTGCACCGACCAGTTCTGACCCTGAATTTGAATTCAGCCAAGATCTGCGAACGGCAAAACATGTCGATGATATTAACATGACTGGCCTAGAGAAAAATATAGACGACTATGTACAGCGTGTCGAAAAGGTGTTTGGCAAATGCAAGCTAAACAAACACACATATACGAACTGCGCCGTTCGCTACACTAAGAATGATCAAGGGAATGTGATTATGGATCAGGACGAGTATATCAAACAACTACGTCCTATCACACACCCAGAACTTACAGGAGTGGCGGCCGATGCCAAAGCCACGAAACTCATGACCGACATGTTCGTCAGCTTGCGAGGAGCCCTCGCCTATGCCCTTCTTGCTCAAATCTGGCTCATGGTATACGTGGTCTCTCTCCAGAAAATCCAAGAGCCCGCCAATCTGCAAGTCAGACGCCTGAATGCTGTGGCGCGAAAGCTGATCAGCAGCCCGAAACGCATGACCTTCCCTCGGATGAAGCCGACGAATGAAGTTGACATCCACAGCGATTCGGGGTATCGGAAGCTTACCGGGGAGGAGGATGATGAGACCAAGGGCTACGGCATACGCGGGGCGAATGTACTACGGCGAGGAAACTCGCCTCAAGGCAAGTCCGTTCTTCACCTCTGTGACGGACTATGCAAATCACACCGACTGCAGGTGGGGTCCAGCTATGCTGCGGAGGCACTCGCAGCGGCGCATAACCTCGATGAGTGTTACCCTACGCTCATCAATCTCCACGAGCTCAAGGCAGGAGCTCTGACTCCACGACAACTACGAGATATGCGTGAAGTTGGAGGCCTAGCAATCAAAGTATCTCTTACCATAGACGCTGAGTCCGTTTATAAATCATTATCAAGCAAGGATCTTAAGATACCGACAGAGCGGACTCTGCTCGGACATATCAGTTGGATACGTGAGCTCATGGATATAGGTATAGTACATAACGTGCAGTGGTGTGATACTAGGGATATGACCGCAGACGGGCATACAAAGGGAAGCATCGATCGGGAGCTGCTTCTGGAAGTGATGTCAGGCAATCAGTCATTCAAGTATGACGTGAAGCAGTTTGTTCCCTGTCGGGGTCCCGAGGACAGAAACAAACCCAAATCTAATCAATTTTAGTCTGTCCTTGTTGCCCCCCCGCGGTCCAATTTGCCAGCATGGGCGCCTACTACAGAGGCGCCCTTCTAGTTGCTCGGAAACGAGCCTTACATTTCACGCCTGGCAACGAGCCGGCTTTATATGTCTCAGGCTCTTTGTCTTAATACATATTTGCTCGGTGAGGCATGGCCCGTTTGGCTTACCTCTAACTGAGCCGATAGCCCTTCATCGTTCGAAGGGGCTATCTTGTATTTGCGTGAAATGCCTTGCGAGGATGCTCGCCTTACAGTCTTGTGTTAGGCCAGACTACACATTGTTTTCTTTCTTGCAAACAGTCGTGCGCGCGGCCTTTGTAGAGCCTAACGGCTGCGCGGCTATGCTCTCCGTCTCCTCCCCCCCCGACTTTAAGGGTAGCTCTTTGGGAGATGTTATAGTATCGGGGGCATAGCTCGCGCGCCGTTGCCTTTGGCTCAAGGCACGCGCGCCCTATTTGCCCGGACACCGCGAGTGTTCGCTATGTGCTGGAAAGACCGATACATCGATCTTATCCTATCTTATCCGTCCATTCCTCTTACTGAACCACGTCAGTACGATACCGGACGCTATTTGCCATCCGATGTCATCGGAATCGGATGCTATTTGAGTTGCCAGGCTCACTTTCGACTCTCTGGTCGAGGGAGGGGATTTCGGAGGTGGGCAGACCTCCTGCCCCGACGTCGATTAGCGAGTCGGAGGTTTTCGGTTCGCGAGAGTGCGTCGCGGCTGTCATTTTTGCGGGTCCAGGTCCGTCGGTTTCGGTCCTAGGCTGTTTTCACCCAGGGGAGGTTTACTAAAGGGAGGCTTGTCCACCGCCGAAAATTGGGGGATTCGGTAGCAACGCATGGGAGCCTTGTCCTCGTATAAGCAATTGCGTCCTCGGAGTGCGCTGGCGTGCGCGAGTGTCTCGGTCATCGGTGAGGAATCGCAGGTTTAGCGAAAGGTTGGCATCGACAACATATTTTCGCCTTGGTGTGTTCGATAGCTTGGATGACTGATATCTGGACCGTTCGATCCCTCGACCATTCTTGGTGTGCGCCCTGGCCAGAACTCAAGGCGAATGCAGACGTGGCGACGAGGAGGCCCAGAACGGGCCAAAGCCCTTCAAAACCACGATCTCGGGCGTTGCGTGATGGAGGGGCGATAGATTGGGGGGGAAGAAAGATGCACCCTTCGGGGCCTGGAGCGGCCCTGAAGGGGCCCCTGGGGCCCAAAAGGTGCACAAAAGGTATGCGTTTCCCCCCCCGCCCCCCCCATTTGTGATCGCCTTCCCGTTAAGCAAAGGCCAACGGTCCTCGATCCTTCATGGAGGGCCGTGTCAAGGAAGCGCATGCATGGATCAAGGCGCGTGCATTAGTGACGGGCCCCCGTTTCTGTCCAGAATCGGTGCGTTCCGTCGCCACATCGGGCGGCGTTGGCTCCATGCCTGACCCCGATCCGCGGCTTTGGCGCCAGACCCGTCTCAGAGTGCTCCTGGCCCTGGCGCCCCCAGGAGAAGCAGGCCCTCACCCAGACGCTGCTGGACCTGCTCCCCGGCGGCCCCCCGCAGGACAAGCGCCCCGCCGAGGGAGGGGGGGTCGGGGCGGGGCCCTGCGCGAACGGGCCGAGCATGAAGTCGGGCGGGTCCCTCCACAGGAGGAGTAGTCAAAAACAGTCAACAAACAATAGCCTGGGGACGATTTTTGGAGCATTTGTTTGTGCATGTTTTGTTATTTTGTTTTGAAGCATTTTTCTATTTGTCGTCCCAGATCCGCCTGTAGGAGGACGCGCCCGAGTTAAGCCGAGCAGCGGGCCCGACGATGACGGCACTGACGCGCCTCGAGTAGGTACCTTGTTGCACTCAGAAAAATCTTCCCTGCAACGCCACTGGCAGCCAGGCTCGTCAAGCGACCTTGGGTAGGCATTTCGAGGTTCAGGCTCAGGGCGGTGGTCTGTGTGAATCTGGGCGAGAACCGTCCTTTTCTCCAGCGGCACGACCAAGACGACGGCGACGACAACGACTACGACCGAAGACAGCAACAACGCCAACGACGACGTTTACGGCGGCCGCGGCGGCTGCGAAGACGTTGCGAGGGCGACGACGAGACTTTCCGAGAAGCCAGGCGCTCTGGCGTTGCCGTCGGGCTCTCTCCTCGGAGGCTGGCGCGGCGTGGGCCGGGCCACCCTGGACAAGCGCGTTCCGCCTTCCGCGAAGTAGCTACTCGCAAACGGCCTGGATTCGCCGCGGGTGAGTTACGCTACCTCCGCGGCGATGAGGACAGGGACGATGAGGAGGAGCAGGATGAGGCTATCCTGGAGGTGGACATCGAGGAGGAGGAGGAGGAGGAGGAGGAGAAGGAGGTATAGGAAAGCAATGGTTTCGGGCGTTTCTGGGCAGGAGGAGGAGGACATCGAGGAGGAGGAGGAGGAGGAGGAGGAGGAGGAGGTATAGGAGGAGGTATAGGAGGAGGTATAGGAGGTATAGGAGGAGGAGGAGGAGGAGGAGGAGGAGGAGGAGGAGGTAGAGGACAGCAATTCTTTCGGACGTTTCCGGGCAGGCACTCCGCGAGGAGCGGAGCGCGCCCGGCGGCACCCGCGGGGGGCTCGAAGACGATCGCGCTCCGCGCGTCGCGGCGTGGGCCAGAGCAGCTGCCACGCTGCCAGGCGGCCGCGGCCCGCAGAGGGCGGGCCCTGCGCCGAAGGCGGGCCCGTCCCTCTGCAGGAGGAATATTTTCAGGAGGGGAACAACACAGACACAATTAATCGTCGGTCCGCAGGAACATATGGGAAAATATGGGAAGTGGGGGGGAAGACAAAAACCCAGAAAATATCAGAAACATGGGGAATCATTTTATGTGTGTATTTATTTTGTGTCCTTGGGCCCCTTGAATCTCTTCAGCATCGCGGCCTAGGAAGCGCGACCCCTTTGTATTTCAAAAGGTCGGGTCCCTAGGATCGCGGGCCCCGCGGAGTGGGCGACGGGCCGTGGCTCGGGGTGCGCGGGCCAGTCTAGCAATTCAGACAGCCGCGTTTTCGAGGGCGCAAATCGATTGCGCGTTGCGCCTCATCAAAGCTCTGGGAGCGCAGGCCTGTTGCTTTTTTATGAATATTTCCCATCGAATATTCCACAACAGAAAAAGTAGTCATGGGACGATGTTTTCGCTATTTGTTGGACTGCTTTTGAATATTTCTTGACTCCGCGGAGGGGTCCCAGCGCGGGTCGACTCCTCCTTCTCCTCCTCCTCCTCCTCCTGCTCCGCCGGGCATGGGAGAGCGGACAGATCATATCGCGCACCCTTGTGGTGCTGCACTGCGCGTCGCGAGCGGGCGCGCGCATGCGCGGCTTCCACCACGCGTGCCGCGAGACGCCGTGCCCTGGACTGGCCGCCCCCGAGCGGCGGGCGGGCCAGGGGCTCTCGTCGGGGGCAACGATGGGGGGGGATAGGCATACCCATTGGTCGTTGAAAGTAGGTATTTTTGGATTCCCAGATTCCGATCTACTTTCAGCGTCTTCCTACTTCAAGAGTCGAGTGGTTTTCCCTCTTCCTTCCTCTTCAGGAGGCGTGCGGAAACCCAATCTATTTCCAGCGCTTTCCTACTCCATGTTTCTACCTACTTCTTCCGACCGATGGGTAGGCATAGGGGGGGGGACGCATCGACCCCCACCCCGCCCGGGAAGGTGCGGATTCGCTATCGGGGGCCTAACGCCGATCTATCGACGATGTATCGCCGATTGCAGGTCGATGCATCCCCCCCCTGTGCCTATCCTCCCCCATCGTTGCCCCTCATCTCGGGCGTTGCCGTCGGGTTCTCTTTGAGGTTGGCGTCGGAGCTGGCTGGGACGAGTTGGGCGGTCCATCTTGCAGGGGGGAAGCGTCCCGGCGTGCCTATAGGCCTACCAAACAATGTTCTAAGAATTCTTCACGCTTCGCGTATACCCACCAGCCCATCTCAAAACAGCAACTCTTGCGAAGCATGCCGACAGTCGTGTTTTTCAGGCGTGTTTCCGCCTGCCCCCGCATATCTCCGGGCCTCTCGTCCTGGTGTGAGTCGTTCGGGCCCTTCTTCCTGGTGTGAGTCGTTCGGGCTCTTCGTCGTGGTTTGAGTCGTTCGGGCTCTTCGTGGTGTGAGTCGTTCGGGCCCCTCGTCCTGGTGTGAGTCGTTCGGGCTCCTCGTGGGGCCTCTTGGGGGCCTCTTGGGGGCCTCGTGGGGCCTTGGGGCCTTGGGGGCCTCTTGGGGGCCTCTTGGGGGCCTCTTGGGGCCTCGTGGGGCCTCTTGGGGGCCTCTTGGGGGCCTCTTGGGGGCCTCTTGGGGCCGCTTGGGGGCCTCTGGGGGGCATCTTGGAGGCCTCTTGGGAGCCTCCTGGGGGCCTCTTGGGGCCATCTTGGGGCCTCTGCGACCTCCTCAGAAGCGCAAATGAGAGCTGCCCCCTGAGAAGGACAAAATGAGCCCAAAACCTTTTTGTAAAATCAATGATTTTGCTATGAGGGAAGATGAGCGCGGCCCCCTCAGAAGGCCAACATGGGGCCCAAACCCTCGTAAAATCAATGATTTCTGCTTCAAAGACGAGCAGAGGGGCCAAACTCCCCCCCCCCCGTCGGGGCCAGAATCCTCGTGAGGGTCGTCGTTTTTTGGCCCTCCGAGGAGTCGAAATGGACCCCCCTGACACCACCCCGGACTCCCTGTCCAGGTCCAGGGGGAGGGGGTAGGGGGAGGGGTAAACCCCTCCCCGAAGGGGAAGAAGGGGGGTTGAGGACAGAGAGAGCTCTCTAAACCACTCACGCCCAAAGGGCTGGTGGGATTTTTTGTGGTTTCCACGCAGTGTTCTTAGGCCATTCCTGGCGGAGTCTGTCTTGCTTTATCACATCGGGCTTATGTTCTGAGAACATTGTTTTTGTTCTTAGAACATGTTCGGGTTCTAAGAACATTTCGTGGTAGGACTATAGGAATGTCTGGACGGTCGGTCCCTGCTCAAGCCCAGCAGCGGCTCCAGCCAGGAAGGTCTGCGGGGGAAGAGGCTCGAGGTTCTGGGTTCCAGAAGGCTTCCTGCCTCGTTTCGGCCTCCAGGGGGGCCGTTGTCGGGTCCGCGGATGCGGGGCGAAAACCTGCACCAGATGGACCCCAGGCCAGGTCCAGGGCCCGATTCAGAGCGGATCTGGCCCCGTCCCCCCCCCACCTCTTGATTTAGGTCGGGCATGCCCTCCTACAGGCAAATGTTCGACGAAAAATTAAAGATTCTAAAACATGTTCGAAAATAATCACAACTTGTCGAGAAATCTTCCCCAGGCTATGGCTTGACCATTTTTGAATATTCCTCCTGTAGCGGGACCTGCCCGACTTAACTCTTGATCGATTTTGGGGGGCCCCATGCAGTTCAGACCCCTTGGCCGCCTCCAAGGCAGGCGTGGCGTGTGAGCTCAGAGGAGCGACGCAGGGCCACGGAGCCGGCTGCGCGGGCACCGCGCGTGAGCCTGAGCAGAACAATTGCCTGGATGTGCGTGGACGTTCGGAGCTCCGCGCGGATGTCTTGGGCCGGCGCACGGGCTCCCCTGGCGCGCTCCGTGAGCCGGGGAGGGCGGCGCAGCGTAGGCTGTGCCAGCCTGCTGGAGCCTTGAGCACCAGGAAGAATTTCGAGCACCCAGGACGTACCGAAACTCTAGGCGTTTCACGTGCCGGGCCCTGGGACGCACTCGTTCGACACTGCTTCGACACTGTTTCGGCACTGTTCCGACGCTTTTCCGGGTGTTCGAAACTATTTCTGGGATGTGATTTGTAGGTACGATGGGAGCAATATAATGTTCAGCCCAGATTTAAGGAGCCCGCGTGGACCTCCAAAAATCTATGTTTAAAGCTGTCCGAGCAGGCTGCCGAGTAGGGTCGCGCTTCACGAGGAATGTAAGCGCTCTCGTTGCCAAATTGGCGTTCCGCGCTGGCGTCCCGCGTAAGCCACCGCTCGAGGTTTCTATACCATCGCGCGCAAGACTTATTTTTTTTTCGTCGCTCAGATGCCAGTGCGAGGCACTATGTTGCAACCCCACCAGCACACACCTCAGGCTTTGCCAGACACGGTGGCGAGAAAACGATTTCAGTGTGGACGGTGTCCCGCGAACGACTTGTATCCGAGTGCGCTTCGGGGGGTGCATTTAAAGTTTTCCAGAGAGCGTCTCGCCGAGAGCGTCCAAAAGTTTCCAGAGAGCGTCTCGCCGTCTGCGTTTGAAGTTTTCTAGAGTTTCCATTGTGGCTTCCTGCAGCTGCGCCTCGCCGAGAGCGTTACAGGGTTGCCCAGACCGTCCCGAACGGCCGGTGGAGACCCGAGTTGTGACCCAAAAGCTTGGCTCCCTTCCTCCAGTACCGAGGTTCGAGGACATCTGTGTTTGACAGTTTGGACGATTTCTCGGCCTCCTTGTCGCTCTTGAAATCTGGCCGGAGCCCACCTCATCCTGAGAGGTCTGGGGATCGAGATGCAAGTTCCGAGGCCCACATATCCAGCGTCTTGAAAATATCAGGGCGGAGGCGTTTCGCCGATCCCGGCCTCTTGAGGTTTTTTCCTCGGCAGCAGAGCCGTCAAAGACCACGATTTAGGACGAAAAGCTGGCCCCCTAAGGCAGTGCTCGGCATCGCCTTCGGTGAACGTCAGATTCGAGGGTGTCCGCAGTTCGGTCGGTTTGAATGCGTCGCAGTCGATTGGGTTCAGTCGGTTCAGTTCAGTCGGTGGTTGTATCGTTGCTGCGTCGCTGCGCCCTTCTGGGCTGCTCACGGCCAGGCGGTTTCGGTCGATCTGGGTTTCGTTGCCAGCTCGGCTTGTTTTCGACTGTGCTGTGGCCGTGTGGAAGGCTCTGTGTATTGAGACACCAAGACGCTGGATGTCTGGGCTAACCGCGACGACCGCGCAGCCGTCCACAACGACGACGACGTCGGCGGGGCGACGAGGAGTAGCAGGCGCGCCGTGACGACGACGACGACGACGACGACGACGACGACGACGACGACGACGACGACGACGACGACGACGACGACGACGACGACGCCAAGTCGCAGAGGCGCCGGCCGCGGCGCCGCTAGCCGCGGCGTCGGCCGCGGCGGCGGCGCCTCCAGCGGCCGCGGCCGCGACGCCATCGGCGGCGTCGGCCTCCAGGCGGCCGTGGTCTGGCTCGGGCCGAAAGCGTGGGATAGGGAAAGGGCGGGGTGCGAAATCTGCTGCGCGCAACCGGTTTCGGCCCCGCCAGCGTTCTCCTCGATGCGTTGGCGCCTCCGGCGCCAGGAGGCGCCAGAGAAACAAGCCATGTGAGTTGAGTCGCCAGCCCCCGCATTGCTAAGCCCCCCTTTCGTCCGACCCGAGTGGTGGTCGTCGTGACGGTTGTCGTTGCCGTCCGCTGCCCTCATCGGCTTAGAGAGGATTAGAGAGCGGACGGTATTTCTGTCCCTTTTGGCCTCCAGGGGTCCCCGAATTAGGTCCTGGGGCTATCAGAAACTGGCTGGGGATAAAAAGGTGGTGCCAGGGAAGAGGTCCAGGCAATTGGGAAGCCACGCTGCGAAACAAAGACACCATAATTGTCGTCGTCGTCGTCGTCGTGCTGACGGTGGCCGTCCTCGCCTAACCAGGAGGGGCGTCATGGTGGTGGTGGTGGTGGTGGTCGTCGTCGTCGGTGGTCGTCGTCGTGAGTCGGTGGAGCGCACGGTGTAGCGCGATGGGGACGACATTCTGAGAAGCGGGGTGCTTCTAAACAGCCTTCATTGAAAGCATGGGGCTTCTCAGAAGCTCGCCCTGCTTCTAAGAAGTCTTTTCAAAAGCCGATGGGCCCTTCTAAGAAAGCTCCCCCCTTGGTGCGTACCGCAAAGGAATGGTGGTCGTCGTCTTGTGATCAGGAAGGTCGCCGTCTTTGTCGTAGTGGTCATCGTCGTCGTGGGGGTTAACGGCATCGTCGTGGTGGTGGCCGCCGCCGCCGTGGTGGTGGTGGTGGTCGCCGTCTGTCGGGTCCAACATGGGTGATTGACCGTTCCCTGGCCAGGTCCGCCCTGGCCAGTGCGTCCGCGCCACCCAGATGGGGCCCGAGAAGGTTGGAGGAGCGCGCTGCTTCGCCGATGCGTCGGCGATGCGGGTATCATCACGGTGTGATGCCCTCCCGACGTGGACCCCCGAAGGTCCCAGGGAACGGTCTGTCATATTTGCAGCCCCGGGTCCGAGAGGGCCAAACTTTGCCGCAAGTTGTCCGTCGCGTTGCGATGTGTTCACATCGCGAGCAGGCCAGGGCGCGCGGGCCGTCACCCTCCCATCTCCCACCTCCTTCCTCGACATCAATATCATCGTCGCCCGCCTCCTCCTCCTGCTCCTCCTCCTCCTCCCGCTCCTCCTCATCCCTCCTCCTCCTCCTCCTCCTCCTCCTCCTCCTCCTCCTCCTCCTCCTCCTCCTCCCCCTCCTCCTTTACATCCAGCACCACCTGCACGTCCTCCTCTTCCTTTGCATCCACCACCACCTGCACCCTTTCCTCCTCCTCCTCCTCTTCCTCCTCCTCCTCCTCCTCCCTTTCCTCCTCCTCCTCTTCCTCCTCCTCCTCCTCCTCCTCCGCCTCCTCCCCCTCCTCCTCCTCCTCCTCCCCCTCCTCCTCCTCCTCCTCCTACGTCTCGGGGGGCGAAGGGGGGCAGGGCGGCGTGGCGGGCTCCTTGGTAGGGCCTGGGCTCCCAGGAGGCCTCGCGGGGGGGACATCCCAGAGCAGAGGGCAGCCCCTGGCGCGCTCCGCGCGCCGGGGAGGGGGGTCCAGCGCCGATCCGCGAACTCCGCGCGGACCTCTGAGTTTTTATGGTTATGTCGTTCTTCGTTCCCCTGCGATCGGCCTTCGCGGTGGGCCGAGACGCGGCCAAGGAATCTGCAAAGCAGCTCAACAGGGTTGTTTCGGCCTCGCGCCGTGAAATAAGTCACGCCGGAGGATCTTGGGGGCAGTCTCTTCGGCTACAGGAGCGCTGGGGCCGCCGAAGAACGACTCGGGATGCGAAGTCGGTCCCTGGCCAGGCGACCGCAAACACGGATCGAGGGGGCGTGGATTAGCGGCGGAACCCGTTTCCATGCGGAATCGCGAGGCCGCACCGGCCGCGTTTTGGGGAGTCGGCGACCACGCGCCGAGTCCACGGGTCGCTACTCCATGTGTGCGCGCCCCCGACCTGGGAAGGGGTCTGGGGAGCCACCTTCTGGAAAAGTCACGGCGTCGGTGTCTCTGGGTCATCCGCAGAGGCGCGAAGCCGATCGGGCCCCGCGCCTCGCAGTCTTCGGGCCGGAGGGGCTGCCACGTGCCCCGCGGGTGCCGCCGCGCGAGCGCGGAGGCCCGCCTCGCCTTGTCACTGCGGCCCCCAGCAGGTGATCGTTTTCTCATCCATTGTTTTGCCGATCGGCGCGGGCCCTCGCACCCCCTTCTCTCCCCCCGTGGGGTAGATCTTGGCTGTTTTGGGCGCCTGTTTTAGGCAGGTAGAGTCGCTCCCCAGAGGACGCACGGTTCCAAACAGGCGTTCTAAGCAGAGGTCTGGAGCCAGACCCCCCCACACTTCCGCCCAAATTCAAAACGCCGAATATGAAAACGCTGACCAGGGAGTCCCAGCCTGACCCCGAAAGGTTAGGATGCAACTCTTTGGAGGTTCAAGTCAGCATCGGCCCTGGTATTGGCGTTGTCGAAAACTAGCGGAATCTCATTTCATCCTACTTCATGCCGTTTAGTCCCGCTGGGTGCAGCCGAATCCCCAGCTTAATTCTGTCTAATTCGGCTGAGTGGTCTTTTGATCGGGCGTAATGGCCCTTCATCGCCCTTACGAAGGTCGCGAGAAAGAGGCCCTGAAGGGAGGCCTAGGGCCCCAGAGGTCCGCGAAAGTTCACGTCCGCTCCGCAAGAGATGGGTCGACGTTCGCGCGGCGATGCTTCGATTGAAGTCCGACGTGAATTCGACGCAAACCCGACATGGATTTTCGAGTAAATCCGACGTGGATCCGACGTAAACGGAGTCTCAAGTCGTCGCGCGAGGCCTCCAGGCGTTTCCTCATGACCTTTCTTCACCCCCCTGGTCGGGGACAGGAACGTGGTCCACCATGTGGTGGCAAATTGCGGCCCAAACACAGCGCACATATTTATTTCAGCACCTGTCGCCCAGAGAACCGGCCGGAAGATCATACACACTATATATAGTGTAAGATATTTTTTATTATAAACGCCACAAGACAACCTATAGGTGGTTTTGTTGCGTTTTTGCCCAGCCGCGCGCGATGCGCGAATCCCAGCGGCGAGCGAGGGGGGCGGGGCTTCTCAGAAGCTCTCCCGCCTTCTGATAATTTCTAACAAGCCGCGCGGCCGTGCTCGCGCCCGTGGGGGGGAGCCATGTACAGGCAGGATTGGGCGTTGCTCTATGCGGCGGCGAGTGAGGGGGGAAGGGAGAAGGATCTCAGAAGGCGGCGGGGGTTCTCAGAGGCCCTCCGGCCTTCTGAGAAGTGCTCTGCATCTTCGGGGGAATCTTGAGAAATTTCTCAGAAGGCCGGGGGACTTCCGAGCCTTCTGAGAAAGCCCGCCCCTTCTCGTTTCCCCCCAGGCTGGCCGCCGAGAAAATCTGGAGCAGATCCCAGACATCAGGCGTCTCGGAGAAGTCGAGACGAAGGTTTTCCATTGTTTTCGGCCTCTGTGGGGCCCTTCTCCGGCTGGCCTCGCGACCGTCGAGAGACTGCTCTGGATGAAATGCCAGTCTCGAGGACGTGGTCAAGAGGTCTCGGGCAGGTGGGGTGACCTAAATTGGGGGTGAGGACAAGGGCCCTCAAGAGGCCCTTTGGGGCTCCTTTTGGTGCCAGCAGGAGCCCTAAAGGGCCCTATTGGGGCGTTTTTCTTCACTCCCATTTAGGTCACACCCGCCCTAAGGTCGGGGGCCCGTGTATCGGGGAAAATCGAGACGCCGGGTGTCGGGGGTGGTTTGTTTCATCGTCTGGCGCGTAACAGTCGTTACCCGGGCCAACCCCCCCCACACCCCGTTCCCAGGTCTCGGTAGCAATCGTACGCCGTGTGTGGGCCTGGACCCCCCCCTCGCATGTTGGTGCTTGCGTCTACAATATGGTGATCGCAGCGCACCCCCGCCCCGACGTGCCCCACCCCGCCCTACCCCAACGCCCCCCCCCCCGGCAAACGGCAGGTATCTGACATTCAACGGCACCGTGACGGGTATTTGCCAACGGGTACTTTGAATTTTTTCCGGAAGTTGCCACTTTTAGGGCCCTTTTCTGGCATTGCAGCGCTGCCCACATCGGGAAGGGTTGGGCTCGCTGGGTCACTGGCCAAAGTGCTCAATAGTGGAGTCCCCGCTTGAGGGGCGCTGAGGCAAGATGAAAACAGTATCAGTGCTTACGGTAGGTTTGCGTCGTGTCGACCAGCGGCGACCCCAGCGCGGGCGTTCAAGGTTCAACGCCGCCGGCGACCCAGAATCGATCGATGTTGAACGATCCGCCGATCGGATGTTGAACGATCGGAGCAGGGCTTCGAGCCAGCAGACCACGCCCCCCACGAGCCCGGAGGCCGCCGCCGCCCGGCCGGAGCGGAGACGGCCCCGCCGCGGCCGCGGCTGAGGCAGCCGGGCAGGACCTGGCGAAGCTGTCGGTGTGCGGGGGGGGGGCCTGCTTTCAAGCAGTGGCGATCTAGGCCTCCCAGATGGGGTCGGAGTGGATGTGGTCGGTGGATCCCGCCGCATCGCCGATGCATCGACGATGCGGCTCGATGCGGAGACCGTGTTTCCACACGCTGGCGTCGCCGACGCATCGCCGACGCATCGCCGATGCATCGCCGATGCATCGCCGATGCATCGGGATGCATTGGCGATGCGGCGCGATCCTTCGACCCCATCTACTCGGACCCCATCTAGGAAGCCTCTAGGCGAAGCGTCCTGGCTCGCCTATAGTCCTACCAAACAGTGTTCGAAGAGCCTGTCGTGGTTTCCACGGAGTGTTCTCAGAGCGTTTCTGGCGGAGCCTGCCTTGTTTTATCACATCGGGTTTGTGTTCTAAGAACATTGTTTTTGTTCTCAGAACATCTTTGGGTTCTAAGAACATTTCGTGGTAGGACTATAGGAATGCCGGGACGGTCGGTCCCTGCTCAATGCTTTGCGTCATAAAGAAGACCACACACGACCGACCGCAGGTGTGTGCCAATCCTCGGCCTCTGGGGGATTCTGCTACAAAAGAGCATGACGACAGATTCCTAAGTGGCACCGCGGGTGTCTTCCCACCCGATTTCGGCACCTCTGGCCCTCGAATTGTGTTGTACCGCGTCGTCGATGGGCAGCGTCAGGTTGGGACTGGCGAGTGCCAGAGATGCGCCGAAGCAGCGTCAGCTTGCCTCGGCGGCGAGCGAGGGGGGGAAATGAGGTGGAGGGACTTCTCAGAAGCCCTCGCGCCTTCTGATACGTTTTCTGTGTCTTCGGGGAAGGCTCATCCAACTTCTCAGAAAGACGGGAGATTCCGAGCCTTCTGAGAAGGCCTTCTCCCTCGTACTTCCCTCCCTCGCTCGCTGCCGATTGCCCTACCACATGGCAGTCCTCACTTGTTGGGGCTACGGAGGGAGGAATTCAAGTAGGTCGCGACTCGGTTCGGTCGAATGCGTCAGCTGCTATCGGAATCATCATTCCGTATGCGGTCGGTTTGGTTCGGCCTGGACGATCGTTGAATCGTTGTGTCCGTCTTGGTGACTTGTCGATCTGCTGGTTCCAGTCGGCTTGCGTGCCGCCATCGGCTTCCGGTGTTGTTGTCGTCGTTGTTTGGATTTTTTTCACGGCGGTAAGCGATTCAGATCACATTTTAGGGTGGGTTCCAGTGTTGTTGTCGTCGTTGATTGGATCAGTTCACGGTGGTAAGCGATTAAGACCACACTTTCGGGTTGGTGACGCCTGGGAATATATCGCCAGCCGCGCGCGCCCGCAGCATAGCGAGCCAAGCAGCTCGGCCCATGGAGGGCGGACCATTCTGGTTGGCCCTTGGGCCGTCTGCGTGGGTCGCTGCCGCCAGCCTTCTCTTTCTGATAATGGGGCATGCAAGCTCCTCTTGTCTGGGGGGCAGAGATCGTACAGCTCTGGAAACCGAAGTTAACTCACGAAAAATCTAGCGAACAACTCGCTTGGTCAACTCGTTACTTGACGTAACGATTATTCCCCACATTCTAAGTGGGGTTCTGATTTTCTCTACACCCGCGTCACACCCGCGTTCACTTCCACCTCCTCCTTCTCGCTCGTACACACACCACACCACATCAAACATCACCACACCACACCACACCACACCACACCACACCACACCACACCACACCACACCACACCACACCACACCACACCACACCACCACACCACACATCACCACACATCACCACACCACACCACACCACACCACACCACACCACACCACACCACACCACACCACACCACACCACACCATCCGTCACATCACATCACATCAGGAGACACACGCACATCACATCACACCACGCCACACCACACCACACCACACGGAAAGCGTGGCAGGTGTTGCATTTTCTCGACACCATAGAGGGTGCGGTGCGCAGGGGGTCGGGGCCCTATCCGCGCCAGTCGTTCAGGCACAGCAGGCGTGGCTTTTTCTCGACACCACAGGGAGTGAGCAGGGGGTGGGGGCGCTATCCGCGCCAGTCGCTCAGGCACAGCAGGCGTGGCACTTTCTCGACACCACAGGGTGGGGGCGCTATCCGCGCCAGTCGTCCAGGCACAGCAGGTGTTGCACTTTCTCGACACCATAGAGGGTGCGCAGGGGGTGGGGGCCCTATCCGCGCCAGTCGTTCAGGCACAGCAGGCGTGGCACTTTCTCGACACCATAGGGGGTGCGCAGGGGGTGGGGGCCCTATCCGCGCCAGTCGTTCAGGCACAGCAGGCGTGGCACTTTCTCGACACCATAGGGGGTGCGCAGGGGGTGGGGGCCCTATCCGCGCCAGTCGCTCAGGCACAGCAGGCGGGGCACTTTCTCGACACCACAAGGTGATCCGCGCCAGTCGTTCAAGCACACCAGGCGTGGCACTTTCTCGACACCACAGGGAGTGAGCAGGGGGTGGGGGCGCTATCCGCGCCAGTCGTTCAGGCACAGCAGGCGTGGCACTTGCTCGACACCACAGGGAGTGAGCAGGGGGTGGGGGGGCGCTATCCGCGCCAGTCGTTCAGGCACAGCAGGCGTGGCACTTTCTCGACACCACAGGGGGTGCCGCCCTGGTCGTCCAGGGCATCCGCCCTGGTGGTCCCGCTATCCGCACTGGTCGTCCCAAGCAGCGTCATCATTACACGCATCGTCGCCCGCACCGCCGCCGTTTTGGCTCAAGCAATCCGCCCAGGGAAACCCGGGGCCATCCGCTAACCGCCCCGGGGTCGGAAAGCGTGGCAGGTGGGCCACTTCTCGACACCATAAGGGGGTGCGAGGAGGGGTCGAGAGGAGCACGGCGGGGCGCTATCCGCCCCGGGGTCGGAAAGCGTGGCAGGCGTTTCTTTTTCTCGACACCATAAGGGAGTGCGCAAGTGTTTGGTATACAAACACAAGAGAGATTAAGAAAAAAACAACAATTTGGTTTGGTCGGAGACGCCCGACTTGTCTTCAAAACA
>CAUYUJ010008224.1:629281-664281 GCA_963575745.1 Prorocentrum cordatum | reverse complement strand
CCCCTCTCGGCCGCCCCCGAAATGCAAACGGGGGTCAGCCAGAGCGTCGGATCTGCCATGATCTTGCAAGGCCAGGGGTGCGTCGACCCTGGCTTGCGTGCAGGATCCTGCGGGATCTTGCAAGATCTTGCAAGGCCTGACGGACGCGGGTTTGCATGGACCCTGGTCAGTGCGTCCCCCCGAACGTTCCAAGGCGAGCGAGATTGCTCTTTCGTTCGGTGGGCGCGTAACGTCCGTTGCGGGCGGTCGCCCCCTCCCCCTCTTCTCCTCCTCCTCCTCTTCCTCCGAACTCCTCCTCCGAGCTCCTCCTCCTATCTCCTGTCTCCTCCTCCTCCTCCGCCTCCTCCTCTTCCTCCGAACTCCTCGTTCTCCTCCCACTCGTCCTCCTCCTCCTCCTCCTCCTCCTCCTCCTCCTCCTCCTCTCAAGCGCTTTTGGCTCGAGTCTGTTTTCGGCAGCCTCGTCCATCACTCCCAGGGCTGTACCATGTTTGTGCTCGCTTGATAGCCGCCGACCCGCCAGGTCGGCGGTTAACGCTGGGACACGACCGAGCTACTGCCGCCATGGCGCCAGCCGCCCCGCACACCAGTTTCTCAGCCAGTGGATGCGGACAAGTACCGTGGTGGCCTCAGAACTTTCATTGCGTGCAAGAAGGACAGCAGCCGCAAGCACCTTCGGGAGGCAAGTGGCATTGCCCTTCGTGTGGACGCAAGAAGAACAAAGGAGCCTGGCAGCAGTGCAAGGTCTGCTGGGCGCAGAGGCCTACGCCGAGCAGCGGACCACCTCGCGCCCCTGGCGGGGTATGAGCCAACCCCATGGCACCAGGGCATTGGACCGTTCCTTCTGCTGGGCAAGCTCCTCTTCCCGTTCGTCATGGTTCATGCCTGGCGATGGTCAGCATAGTCAGCTGCAGCAGGGTGGACAACATCATTTCGGATCAAGCCATGCAGGCGGCGCCGCCACCAACACCCCCGAGGGAGAGCTCAGTTTGCTCAAGCAGCTGGAGGACCAGCTCAAGGCAGTCGGGGACGCAGACGGCGCTGCCAAGTACCGTAATCTGGCGATCGCCAAGGAGGCCGAGATTGCCAGCCAGCGGCCTGACCCCCCGTTGCAGGTGCAGGTCAACGGGAGTTGCTGGTGTTGGGCTGGTCGGTGGCCCTGTGGCGTCTGCCGAGGCGGGCGGTGGCACCGCTGCCCCTGCCGATGGTGCTCTCGCCGCTCATGGTCCTGCCGGCCTTCCTGCTGGTGGCGATGGCGGCGCTGAAGGTGATGCGCGTCTCGGCGGACCAGAAGGTGCACCAGCCACTGAGCGGAGTGATCTGCTTGCGCGCGCACAGGCCATTGCGAGTCAGGCGACAGCGCCGCTGGCTCCAGCGGCCCCCCCTTCTACTCCTGCTGGGGCTACTCCAGCTCCTCATTAATATCTGTCCAGGCCAAGGAGGGAAACGGCATCTCCCCACGCCTGGGCCTTGATTTGCATGGCTCCAAATTCGCGTTCCAGGGGCTTCTTTTTCGAGCGGTTCGACACACCCTGGCCAGGGCCGATCTGATCGTGTCCCTCAGCGTTTCTCCGGGCCCTAAAGAGCGCCCCTGAGAGCCCCGCCGAGGCCAGAGGAAACAGTCACCTCTCTGGCCTCGGGTTGTGTGTCCAGGAGTCTGGCTCTGACTGAGCCCGTAGATGTTTCTTCGTTCCCCACGGGCAGTTTTTGCCCGGCCATCGAGACCTGCAACGTGTCAGGCTGGGGGTCGGGCTAGGCGTGGTTGGAGAAGGCTACAGCTCATGTGGCACTCCTCGAAGAACAGAAGCAGTTCGAATTTCAGATTCCGTCTGCCTCGAGTTGGGCGACCAGGAACGGCTGGAAGCCCCCGTGGACGGCGGCTGCGACTGGGCTTGGTGGTGGGCCGTCGGGGGGCGCAGCCATTCTGGTGCGAAGCGTTTATGGGCTACGTGATCCTCTGTCTGGCCACGAAGTTGTTCCGGCTCGTGCTGTCGCTGCCATTGTTGGGCTTCCTGGTGCTGGGCCCCTCCTCGTGATCTCGGCGTATTTCCACGATTGTGAGGACCTCTCGGACCGAAACCTCTCTTTGCTCTCTGACACCTGCTATCTGGGGGATGCCCTGGGGTTGGAGTTTCTTTTTTTGCCGGGGGCGATTTCAACATGGAACCTGTCGCGGCGCTGGGGTCGGGAGCTCAGGGGGCCAAAAACTTGACCCTCTTGGCCACGGGGGAGCACGCCTGTCGCTCCTCTGCTGGCCTCGAGCAGTTTGATTTTTTCTTGGCTAGCGCGGGGGTTGCGAAAGGGGTTGCTGCCGTCACGGCCGTGCGAGAGTCTAGCCTGCCCCCGCGCTGCCCTGTGCACGTGGAGCTTCACCCCCGGGCGGGGTGGTTGAAATCTTTGGCCTTTCGGCAGCCCCCGCCGCTGCCCCCGCACGCGGCCCCCCTGGCGCTCGTTTTCGAGTCTGTTCCCCACGCCCGTGCCCCCCCTGGGGCGCTCGAGGGCCGCCGAGGGGCCGCGAGGGGCGGGGGCTTTTCGGGGGCCCAGGGGGGTCTGGATAGGGCGTGCAAGCTCTGGGCTGACGTCGCGGAAAAGGAGGCGGCTGCGGCCGCGGGGGCCACGCCCCCGAGGTTCGGCATGAGGGGGGCGCCCCCCCGAGTTGGTTTGGGAGCCCATTTTGCCCGGCCCCCCCAAGCCCGATGCGTCAGAGCTTTTTGCGCGTAGATGGCTCGGTGGAATCTTCGGTGGCTGTTTAGGACGCTGGAATGCCGAGGACGAGAAGGGCCTGTGCAGGATCTTGGCCTCCACGCAGCAGGCCCCTGTTCATCTTGTCGCGGCCTTAGGGGCCCAGGTTGTTTTTAAGGATAGGCTGGGGGCTTTCCTCCTGGACGTGCCCACGTGCGAGGCGGCCTCGGAGCCGTGGCTGGCCAAGTCCCAGGCTCTGCACTCTGAATTCCAGGCGGTTGCGGCTGCGCTGGGGGCTCGGGCTCGCAAGGAGGTGGCGAAGAGTTTCAGGGGGCGGGTCCTTTCCAGGCGGGACAGGAGGGCCAGGAGAGCGCACATGGTTGCCGATGGGGGCCACCAAGTGGCACCCTACCACTACCCTTTCCACGGATAAGGAAATTGTCTGTGATCCTCTGTCGCCCCTCCAGGCCGAGGGTAGAAAGTTCGCTGATCTTTGGGGGGGGGGGGGAGGAGCCAGGATTGGTTCTCCCGTGGGGTTTTGGACGATGAGCCCCCCTTTGTGCCTGTCGCGGCGGTCCGTGCCTTCTCGAGAGGGTTTAAGGGTAACGCATCGGACGTTGCGGGCGGTTTCCACATGCGGCGTTTTAACCTGATGAGTGATCATACCTTCGAAGGGCTGGTTCGCATGTTCGCGGTCATGGAGATGGCTGCCTTTCTGCCCAGTCAGGTTGCCATTGCTCTGCCCACGGTAATCCCCAAAGCGACGGTCGGGTTTCGGCCGAGAGGTACCCCTTGTGCGTTGTATCGGGCCCACGGCCGTGCCCGCCGCCCCCTGTGCAAGCAGCGGGAGCACGCCCACCCTCGGGAGTGCTTCGCGGCGGGGCCTTCAGAGGGGGCCCAGGACGTGGTTTGGCGCCAGTCGCTTCGCGCCGAATCCAGCGTCATGGATAAAGGACAGGCGTCCGCGGTTTTGATTTTTACAAGTATTATGAAACGATCGACCTTCGGAAGCTGTTGTATAGGTGCAAGCAGTTCGAAGTTCCGTTGGCGATCGCTAGAATTGCGATCTGCGTGTACACGCAGAGCAGATGGTTCAGATTGGCGGGATTCACGGATGGGCCCTTCTGGGCCGCGAGGGGCATCATCGCGGGCTGCGGACCCGCCACCGCTTTCATTCGTGTGTATGCCATCGGCTCTCTGGACCGTCTGGTGCTGCCGCGCCTGGCGCGGTGCATTTCAAGCTGTGCATGGACGATTCTGGATTGTCTGCCACGGGATCGGCGGGGCACATTCTCGCCCACCCCCCTCCTGCTGCGAGATCCCCCACCGGATTTTCTCGGAGGAGGTCGGCGCGATTGTGTCTGACGATCCTGGTAAACGGTCCCTCATTGCTGCTTCTAAGCTGCTGGGGCAGAAGCTCGGCGCGCGCCTCGGGGGCTTGGCTGGCCCGCTCGCGCCCAGCGCTGCCAACTTAGGTGTTGGCGATGCTGCAGGCAAGCCGCGCCGACGACAGGGCCGATCCAGCAAAGCTAAGTCCAGGGGAAGGAAATCGGGTGCTTTCTTTTTGTGGGAGGCTTGCCCGCCTTCGCCCGATTGTCGGGGGCCGTGTTGCTCGTCGGGTTTTTGCTTCGGGATCTATGGCCAGTAACTTGTTCGGGGCCGACATGGGGCCACGGGTTTCGAGCTGTTGAATTTCCGTCGGCAGGCGGCATCAGTTTTTCAACCGTCGGCCAAGGGCCGATCTCTCGCGTGTTTGCTTCTGGCATACCAGGAGCTTCGCTGGCTTGCGGCGGCGGCGCCGATTGTCCGGTGGGCCAAGGAAGCTTGGATTTCCCACCGCGCTTTGCATTATTTTGCTCTGCCTTTTTCCCGAGCTCAGCGAGGCTTCCGTGGCGGGTTGCCCGGGGGGGGGGGGGGGGCGTCGGGCCTCTGGAAAAACGTTTCGGGCCCCGTTTCGGCTTTGCGGAAACCGTGCGAGAGAATGTATTGGTCCATGGTTTCTTTTGCCACCATTACGACATACCAAGGTGATAAGATTGCGCTGACCTCAGACTCGCCTCAGCCCCTCAAAACGTTTATATATAAATATAAATAAGGCTGTGATCAGAAGTTTGGTGTGGGACCTGGGGGCCAAACTTGGTCTGCCTGGGAGGGCTTGCGTCGAGGGAATATTGCGTTGGCCCCAGTGCTCTCGACTCACTCCCTTCCAAAAGGGTTGTGTGAAGGCCTTGTTTTGTAATGCCATATGCATTAGGCAACGCGCAGCTGACCTAGGTTATGGCCTCTCCTGCGCGCTGTGCCCGCTGTGCTTCGACGCTCCTGGCACACTTAGGCATCGCTTGTAGCAGTGCGCGGCTGTGGAGGCCGAGAGGGAGGACTTGGTTAAGGTCAAGGTTAGGAGGTGGACGGGGGAGGCGGACGACGCCCTCGCGTGCTTCGGCGTCTTCTTGCACCCATCGGAGCATTTCCCTCGGCATTTGCAGTATGGAGGAATAGAGATTGAGTGGGTCAAGAAGCCAAGTGTCGATGCCACTCTTGACAATGCTTTCGCTGGGGATATTTTCACGGACGGTTCTCGCAGTGAGAGTATTGTTTCCGAGATGGACAGAGCAGGTTGGGCCTTCTCCCTCTGGCAGCGTGACACTGGTCTCGAGATTGTGCGCGCCCGTGGGCCCGCACGGCCGCCTAGCCCGCAGACTCCTCAGACTGCTGAGTTTCGCGCATATTCCATAGCTCAGCAATGGTCTACTGGCCCGTGCGAATTCTGTGTGGATTGCAGGGCCTGCGTAGACTTCCATGGTCTGCCGTGGGCCGAGCAGTGTTCCCCCAAGCGTGCAGACGCTGGGGTTGCCCAGCATTGCAGATCGTTTTCCCAGCAGTGGGGTGCGCACAGCGTCAAGGCTCACCTCGACGTTGGAGGGGCCGAAGGTAGCTGGGAGCGCTACCTGCGCGAAGGTAACCGCGCTGTTGATTTTTCGGCCAAGAGGGCCCTGTTGTTGCATCCCCAGCCTGACGTGGAGCAGGCGGAAGAAGTGGATCGTTATTTGGCTGTGGGGAGAGCTATGGGGCTCCTTGCTGATAAATTGATGAGGCTGTGGCCTCGCCTTGATCTGGGTCCGAGTGCGGGGCGGATCCCCGTGCCAGCTCAGCGGAGCGAAGGACAGGGCCCGAGACATGTTTGGGCTTGGACTGGCAGGTTCTGGCAGTGTTCTCGTTGTTTTCGTGGTTCGCGATCAACCGACGAGCCAGCCGCTAGCTTCTGCAAAGGAGGCCCAGGTGTCGGAATTCGTGGCATGGATGCTCCAGCTTTCGCGAGTTTGGGGCACAGAATGTTGCTCCTGGACGCCAGCGGCAATAGGTGGTGTTTTCATCTGTCTGCGGTGCAAGAACTACACTGACGGTGGCCAGGTACGTGGATTGCGCCAACAATGCTCGCCTCTCCCCGCTATCGGGGCCCAGGGGCGCAGGTGCGCTTGGAAGCTGATTTGTGCGGGGTCCCACCCTACGAGGAGCGGGGTCACGGTCTCCGTGGGGCCCTGGTGCAAGGAGGAGGAGGGGGTCCCCACTCTCTCGGTCGAGCCTTCCCTTTCTCGGCCCCGGAGGTGGAGGGTGCACGCGAGCAGCGCAGGGCAGCCGTGGCCCAGCGCTTGCTCGCTGCCGCGAGCTCGAGCGCGCCGCGACCGAGCTCGATTTGATCGTGCTCGTTGCCGATGGTGTGCTGGCCGGGAAATATTTGGTTAGTTTCTGAAATTGGCTTGCCAATGCGCACGGGTACGACTATTATTTTTGCCCCGAGGCTCTCGCCCCGCCTCGAGGTCACCTGTGGGTTGCCATTTGCGCTGCTGCAAAAAAATAATCCTCCTTCTCCTCCTCCTCCTCCTCCTCCTCCTCCTCCTCCTCCCTCCTCCTCCTCCTCCTCCCCCCCCTCCTCCTCCTCCTCCTCCTCCTCATCCTCCTCCTCCTCCTCCTCCGCTCCTCCTCCCTCCTCCTCCGCCTCCTCCCTCCTCCTCCTCCTCCTCCTCCTCCTCCTACTCCCCCTTCTCCTGCCCGCTCCTTCTCATCCGCCGCCTCCTCCTCCTCGTCCTCCTCCTCCCTCCTCCTCCTCCTCCTCCTCTCTCCTCCCCCTCCTCCTCCCCCTCCTCCTCCTCCTCCTCCTCCTCTTCCTCCTCCTCCTCCTCCTCTCTCCTCTCTCCTCTCTCCTCTCTCCTCTCCTCCTCCTCCCTCTCTCCTCTCTCCTCTCTCGTCCTTCTCCTCCTCCTCCCCCTCCTCCTCCACCTCCACCTCTATATCCTCCTCCGTTTCCTCCTCTTCCTCCTCCTCCTCCTCCTCATCATCATCATCTCATCATCAGCATCATCATCATCAGCATCAGCATCACCATCATCCCCCTCCTCCTCCTCCTTTTCCTCCTCCTCCTCTCCTCCTCCTCCTCCTCCTCCTCCCCTCCTCCTCCTCCTCCTCCCCCCCTCCTCCTCCTCCTCCCCTCCTCCTTCCTCCCTCCTCCTCCTCCATCCTCCTCCTCCTCCTCTCATCCTCCTCCTCCTTCTCCTCTTCTTCTTCCTCCAACTCCTCCTCCTCCACCTCTCTTTCGTCATCCTCCTCCTCCTCTTCCGCTTTCCTCCCTCCTCCTCCTCCTCCTCCTCCTCTTTCTCCTCCTCGTCCTCCTCCTCCTCCTCCCCCTTCTTCTCCCGCCCCTCCCACCCTTCCTCCTCCCCTCCTCCTCCTCCTCCTCCTCCTTCTCCTCCTCCTCCTCCTCCCTCCTCCTCCTCCTCCTTCTTCTCCTCCTCCTCCTCCTCGTCATCCTCCTCCTCCCTTCTCCCGTACGCGGGGGGCGGGGGGGGGGCCGGTCCCCCACAGGCGCGGTGCTCACAGGGTTCGGGCATGCATGTTTTGGTGCTCACATTCATGCTTTGGCGCTCGTTGGTCCGACTCTCCACCCCCCGCGTAATGGACGTTACGGGGGGGAAGTACAAGCAAGTATTGCGGCCCCCGAACCGCCCGATCTTCGAGATTCCCGATGATTTTATCTTCAGTCCGATTCTGTCCCGGTCCTGGCCTCGTCTTAGGGGTAGCTGAAGCGTTGACGGCTGGGGCAGCGACGATCCACACGCCGGGGATCTATCCATATCCACCGATAGTAGGCATTATTGCTCGCGAGGACGTCGCGGAGCGTCAGATGGGGATGGCTTTCGCTCTGAGGGGGTGGGGCAAGCTATCCATATCCAATTCTTCGCTAGATCCTTTGGGTTGCATCTCCAAGCGGCAGATATCGACACATCTCCGGCGTGCTTGTGTCTGTCAATGCGTGCGTTCAAACACCTTCTTGGGGACCGACTTTTCATCCAGAATCGTTTTTCGATTGCCTTGTGACACAGTCTAGACGGCCCCCCAGAAGCCGAGAGTAGCGACATATTTCCGCCTTGATCTTCTCGAGACGCTGGAGGTCTGGAGAGGTTTGGGCTCGAGGGTCAAGTGTCGACCTCCAGATCACTCCTGGGATGCGTTCTGACTAGCATTTGAGGAATCCAGCGGTGGTGATGCGGAGCCTCCCAGTGGCCCCCCAAAAGGCACAAAGCGTCCCAAACCCTAAACCTGCATCCTGAAGGCTCGAACCCTGAGAGGGGTGATCTGGGTATACTTATCCGCGCCCGGAAAGCTGACCCCAGGAACTCTCTTGGCATGCGTTCTGGGCACCATCCCACTGCGAATCCGGCCGTGGCGATAAGGAGGCCGAGAGGAGGCCGAACGCCTTCAAAACTTTCATTCCCGATTCTCGATCCGCCAGGAGCAGGAGGAGGACGACGAGGAGGAGGAGGAGGAGTAGCACGAGGAGGAGGAGGAGGAGGAAGTACGTAGGGGGAGGAGGAGGAGGAGGAGGAGGAGGAGGAGGAGGAGGAGGAGGAGGAGAACGAGGAGGAGAACGAGGAGGAGGAAGAGGAAGAGCAGGAGGAGGAGCAGGAGGAGGAGGAGGACGAGGACGAAGAGGAGGAGGAGGAGGAGGAGGAAAAGGAGGAGGAGGAGCAGGTGGAGGGAGGCGGAGGAGGAGGATGAGGAAGATGTGAAGGAAAAAGAGGTGACGGAGGAGGAGGAGGAGGAGGATGAGATGGGGAGTTTGGGTCGGCACGACACGTCAGCCAACAGGTAACAGTGAGCAGGCAACAGGAGGAGGTGAAAGACGAGGAGAAGGAGGTGTCCTCTAGTGTCGTCCCGTGTCGTCCCCGTCATCGTGTCCTCCCGTGCCGGCCCCTTCCTCTTATGGTGTTCTCCCGTGTCGTCCTTTTCCTCGTTCTCTCTCGCCTCCTGGGCTAGCGCTCCCTTTCGGCTTGCGACGCCACTTTACACACCAGCCCTGCGGAGCAGGGCTGGCTTGACTCCGATCGAGGATCCCTTCAGCCATCAGGAATCAGGAATCAGGAGGGGGTGGAGGAGGCTGAGAAGAAGTGGACGCCGGCGAGGTGAGAGAGCTGAAGCAGCGGATCTCGGCCACCGGGGCGCGCGCCTCGGGAAGCGGAGCGGGCCCGCGGCGCACCGCGCGCGTCGGCGCGAGGTCGCCGCTCTTCCATGAGTTCCAGCGTCGCTATTGCGAAGGCTTTCGGCCGGTCCTGACGGGGGACGACGACGACGACGACGACGACGACGACGACGACGACGACGACGACGACGACGACGACGACGACGACGACGACGACGACGACGACGACGACGACGACGACGACGGCGACGGCGACGACGACGACGACGACGACGACGACGACGACGACGTCGACGACGTCGACGACGACGACGACGACGTCGACTGCGGCGTCGACGGCGGCGGCGGCGACGGCGACGCCGACGGCGCTGGCGACGGCGACGGCGACGGCGGCGACGACGACGACGAGGACGACCGACGATGACGCTCGGGAGTTGAAAGCTTCCCCCAGGGAGGGGTACTCTCCCTCCCGGGGGAGGCGGGCACAACTCGGCGAGGCCGCCGCTGTTCCCTGAGACCTGGGCGTCGCTGTCTCCCAGCGCCCGGCGCTCTCGCACGGAGTCGTGGCGAAGCGTCCTGGCTTGTTTATAATTAGGCCCAGCAAAGAATGTACTAATAATATTTTGTGGTCTACGCGAACTGTTCTAATAATATTTCTGGCCGACAGTGTCTTGTTTCAACACGTCGGTTTTGTTTTCTGAGAACATTAAGTTGGTTCTGCGAACATTTCTGAAATTCTAAGAATAACTTTTCGTGGTGGGACTATAGGAATGCTGGGACGGTCGGTCCCTGCTCAATCACAGGCACCCAGACATTCGGCCACGCGCAGACGGGTGTAGGGGGAGGGGGGAAGCTTCTTAGAAGCACCCCTGCTTCTTCCACGGCGCGGGCCTTGTCTGCAGCTGTAGGGTCAGCGCCTTCCAAGAGTCACTGTCGCCTGAGAAACCTTCCCCACTCCCCCTAGTCCCCTTGTGCGCGCCGCCAAGACATGCTCGCGTCGTGGAAACATCAGGAAGGGAGGTGTTTGGCAACTTTCTGCTTATAGGAGCTCTCACCGAGCCCTGGGACGGTCGACAAAGACGGCTCGTGATGAAAAACCGGTCTCAGGGAAAGGGTCGGGACTTCCAATGGACCCTGCATTGAAAAAGCCAGCATCTCGCGGACTTCCAGGGGGCTGTATTAAAAAAGCCAGGACGTCGCAGATTTGGGGACATATCCCGCTCGAGATTGTTCCAAACCATCCTGTGGCGAGAGGAAAGAGGGCCCTGCGCATGCTCCGGATTTGGAGCCACAGTATTTTGTTGTATTGTTTTTTTGTCAGGGAGGGTTGGCCGGGTCGCAGCAAGCAATATGCCGGCACCCCCGCAGTCCGTGTCAAAACCAATGCAAAGTGGTCGCGGGGCGCCCGTGCATGCGCCCGATGTTTAACAAGGGATGGTGTGGGGGGGCTCTTTGGTCTGGGTTCTGGCTGCGGGTCGCCTGGGGGAGGGAATGTTTATTGATCAAGTTAGCCAGCTCGAACGAGCCAGAGGGTTCTGTCCACTCCCACCCGCCCTCCCACTACATAAGAAGCAAGTGCGTCGCGTCCGACGCCTGTCGCTCATCTTATATCGTGGGCGTCTAGACGTACAGCGCGCGTCATGAGCTGCGTCCTATTTCCGCCGCGTATTGAACAACGTCGACGAGAAACAACGACGCGCGCGATGTACGCCGCGCCCCGCTCCGGCCTCTCATGTTGCATCGTCGGCGACAACATGTCCAGCGCGCGGAAGTGCGCCGCGTCTCATTCCAGCCACGCGCGTTGCATCGCCAATCGTTTCGCTCCTGCCGCGCATGGAGGAGGAGGAGGACGAGGAGGAGGAGGTTTTTCTTACGTGGACACGACAACGGGCGCGCCGGCGGCGAACCGCACTTGCTTGAAGCATTATGACTTGCCGCCCGCCCAGCTCCTCAACCCGACGGGCCGCAGCCCGAAGCGTTGACGACAAGAAAGCCCATATTGACGAGCAGGCGTCCGCGCCGCGTCCCATTCCCGCTGCGCGATTCGCAGCGCCGACGAGGAGGAAATACATGGTGTCGAATTAGATGTTGATTTTGTATTGTTATTGATAGGTAGGACGCGGCGACCCACTTAGGGCCTCCAAGCGACGTTCATTATGTCATATGGTCGCTACATGTTTCGCATCTCGACGACATTCTGGCGAGACAAAAGTTTAGTTTGAGTTTTTTTTTCCACAGTTAGGACGACGGGGTTGCTATCGGCCGGCTAGGTGGGGGTTTGGGGGTATTTAATCATCAGAAATATGGATAGGGAACATAAACAAACCTTCGCTATAGGAAGGGGGGGGGTTGGAAGGAACCTTTTTCTTTATTGCTTGGGGCATGGCGGGCGTCATGGCCCCCGCCCCCCCCCCCCCGTGACGTAACGCTCCCCCCCCAGTGCGCTCCGGGCACTGCCGCCGTGCGCATTGGGATCCGCGTAGGTGTCCGCGTAGGAATCCGCATAGGCGTCTGGTCCGCAGGCGTCGTCGTCGTCGTCGTCGTCGTCGTCGTCGTCGTCGTCCGTCCTCGTCGCTCGTGGTTCGTAAGTCTGGGCCGGTGACGGCAATCATCTGGGGGGGAGGGGGTCGATGACGTCACGTTTCGCGCCGGCGGCGTCTGGGAATGCTTGGGAATGACGGAGGACGGGTAGCACGAACATGTAGGTGGCGATATGCACCACAACGCCTGTGTACATCACACTGCCCGCGTGCACCACAGCGCTTGTGTACACCACGCCGCCGATGTACACCACAGCAGCCGCGTGCAACACAGCGTCAGTTTGTGCCACCGTGCCTGCGGGCACAGCAGCTCTTGTGTACACCACAGCGCTTCCGTACACCACATCAGCCGTGCGCAACACAGCACCAGTGTACACCACAATGCTGCGTGCATTGCAGTGCCTGTGTACGCCACGGCGCGTGTGTGCACCATATCAGCCGTGTGCAACACAGCATTATTGTTGTGCATAGAATTTCAGAAGGAATCTTTGTGACAAAATGGAGCGCGTGTGGAGTCCAGAGGAAACAATGGAAAACAATTCTTATGGACGAAGGCGCGCCGCTGGAATTTAAGAGTCCCCCCGAATCCGCCCGCATCACCCTAACTCCCATTTGCGTCCAGGAGGCTCCAGCTAAACTGGCCGTCCGAGACCCAAGTGGATCGATTCAATCGACCATTCTGCGGTGCACGCTGAGATGCGCACGTGCGTTGTAACGCCAAGCCGCACGACAGTGGGTAAGAAGGAGGAGGAGGAGGAGGAGGAGGAGGAGGAGGAGGACGAGGACGAGGACGAGGACGAGGACGAGGACGAGGACGAGGAGGAGGAGGAGGAGGAGGACGAGGAGGACGAGGAGGAGGAGGACGAGGAGGAGGAGGTGGAGGTGGAGGGATGAGGGAAAAACGTCGCATTCGATTATCATAAGTTTCCGGGCGTGACGTTTAGTTGTCCGCAGCAGATCCTGACGGACATGCTCTTTCTATCTGTCCTATGCACGCATGCACCGTGGTGTACACCAGCGCTGCGTTGCACGCGGATGCTGTGGTGTAGAGGCGCTGTGGCGTGCACAGGCGCTGCGGTGCAAGCAAGCACAGTGGTGTACACAGGCGTTGTGTTGCACATGGCTGCTGCGGCGTATGTACACCAGCGCTGTAGTGCTCCCATGTATTGTGGTATACGCGGGCGGTGCGTTGCACACGGCTGTTGCGGTGTACGCAGGCGTTGTGGTGTACACGCGCGGCGTGGTGCACGCGAGCGCTGTGGTGCACACAGGCGCAATGGATCGCCACCTTACATGCTGCTCGCGTCGTCGTCGTCGCTCGTCGCTCGTCGCGTCGTGCGCGCGGGCGCGGCTGTGGTGCCGGAGCCACACGGCGGGGGGGGCGTCACGTCATACCCCCCCCCCGCCCTCCCCCCTCCCGCATGACGCCCGTCATCGCCGAACATAAAGAAACGCGCTCAAGAAGAACCCCCTTAAACCATTCACGCCCTAAAGGGTTGGTGAGATTTTGGCGACTTGTTTGATCGGTTTGTGCTCTGTCAGACGGTAGAAACCCCACGTTCTGATTGATCAGGTTCGCGTAATAGAAAATAGTAGAGGATATTGCAACTTCTTCAAAAGCAAACACATCTGTATCTGAGCCAAGTGCAAGTTTGAAAATACGGCTGGCGTCCATGAACCACCCGATGTTTGAACATGGCCGTTGATCGAAATTTAAGGAAATAATTATCAGGCACGTCAGGTGCGGAGGATGGGCGGGGTGGCCGATTCGCAGCCGAGGCCAAGTTGCCTCCAGGCCTGTCCGAGAAGTCGGAGCTGGTGGAGTTCCTGCGGTCGGCGTTGGCAAGCGCCGGCGCCGCGCCGCCTCCAGCCGAGGACAGTCATGGCCCGTGTCGGCGCAAGGTTGTCACGGAAAATTCAGAGCAGATGCTTTTCGTTTGCTTCGGCCCCTGGGGGCCGTATTCAGGTTTTTTGGGCCATGAGCGAAAACAGGGTGAGAAACCCGCCCTGGAGAAGGGGTCGAAATTCCCTGGGGGATTTTATTTGCCATTGGGAAGAAAACGCGACGTGGGAGGTCTGGCTGTGCAAGTCAAGCTGTGTGAGTCGGTAAGGCCTTTGCGACGTTGAGTGCAGTTGGCGCGGCGCAGATGGGGGCGTCTTCTGTTGGAGGCTCAGGGCGGTGTTCGGGATCAGTTTCTCATCGCATAGTGTTTAATGTTTGACCCGTCGCGTACCCCCTCCGGCCCACCCAGAAATTCTGGGTCCGAAACGTGACACCAAATTCCACGCCGTCACAACGATGGGGGTGGGGGGCTGCGACTTGCGAAAATGTCGCCGCTTTCGAGTGCTGCTTGGGGGGCCAGCTATGGTGGACAACCGCCGCAAATCCAAAGTAGACCTCGCCATCCCTTGGGGGGGCGGGGGGGGGCTTCGATTTGCGAAATTGTCGCCACGTTCGAGGGCTGCTTGGGGGGGCAGCATAGCGATATGCTTGGGGGAACAGCATGCCGCGCGCAGAACTACATGCGCCCATGTCACGCCATCGCCTCTGCATAACGTCTCCCAAGCTACTCATGCCCCGCATTTGCGCAGGGGTTGGGTACGTCGCCAGGGTAATATTTGAGGCCTCCTGGAGCGTTTGGAGGCATCTTGAGTGCCTCGTGGATCCTCTTGAAGCCTCTTGCGGGCCTCTTGGGAGCCTCATGGAGGCCTCTTTGGCGCCTCTTGGGGCAGTCTGGGTGCCTCTTTGGGCCATTTTGGGGCGCTCTTGGAGCCATCTTGGGGGACATCGATCAAAAAAGAGAGGTTTCCCAATTACTGCTGCCACTCAGGAACCCCAACAATAATCTGTTGGGCGCTCTTGGAGCGCTCTTGGGGCCGTCTTGGGGCTCTCTTAGGCCTCTCGTGGGGCCCTCTTGGGCCATTTTGGAGCCATCTTGAGGCCTCGGAAGGCAATCGAAAGCGAACGAGCGACGATGCAACACTCCTTTATTTTCCTTGGCTTCTTAGAGGCCTCCTTGACGGTCTCGGAAGCCTCTTGGAGCTGTCTTGGAGCGGTCTTGGGGCCTCTTGGAGCATTTTGGGAGCCATCTTGAGGCATCTTAGGCTATGTTGAGCCATCTTAGAGCTCATCATGGGCTCTCCGAGGCGCTCTTGGGGCCGTCTTGGGTCTTTGGCCATTTTGAACGCTCCAACTACCAGCGAAACCCCATTGCAGGGGTAAGCCCGTCCCCGAAGGGGAAGGAGGGGGTTGGAAGAGGATCCTCCTGTAGACCACCTACGCCCAGAGGGCTCTATTCGGGTTTAAAGGATTCGGGACTCTTGGCGGGATCCTTGGGTGGCCCAAAAAGCACTTGGAGCCCTCTTGTGGCCATCTTGGGGAGTCTGGGAGGTATGTTGGAAGCTATCTTGAATCATATTCGGCTATCTTGAGCTATCTTGGAGGCCATCTTGGAGCATCAGAGGCCCTCTTGGACGCATTTTGGGCGAAGCAGCTGCCCCCTCGACACCTCTGTCACCCTCCCATCCAGGCCCCTGGGAGGGGTAGGGGGAGGGACAAACCCAATCACCGGGAAGAAGGGGGCTGTGGAAGAGGAAACAATAACACGTTAGACCATTTACGCCCAGATGGTTGTTGGGCGTAAGCAGGCATGTTTTTTACATCAGGAGTTGGGCCTCTTGGGGTTATCCTTGGCAGGTTCCGTGGCCACTTTGAGGGCAGTCTTGTGGCAGTCTTGGGGCCTCTTGGGGTACGCTGGACGCCGTATTGTACCATCGGGGTGGTTATCTGGGCTGACCAGGGCCTTCTGACATCTCCGCCCCTTGGGCGCTTAATTTCGGCAGCCATCCGGGACGATTCGGGCACCCACGTGGCTCCCGGCGCGGCACAGCTGCAGTAAGGCATCCCGAGGCCGTGACTTCTCGTCGGCCCTTCCCCTTGGCATCGCTCGGACGTGTGCGTTTTTGTTCGGCAAGAACAATCTAGGAGCAGTTTGGATCAGCTTGAGAAGCATTCGCGCACGAAGCCTGAAACTGCGCAGGGAATGGACATCTGAACGACGGCAAGTCCCGCGGTGGCTCCGCCCAGGACGCGGCCGGGGCGACCGTCTTCCTGTGAGGCGGCGGGCGCCGGCGCGAGCTCCCCGTTGGGCGAGTGCCGGAAAATTGCCCCCCCCCCCTCCCTCCCCCGTGGCGCGGGATGGGCAGCGAGCTCACCAGCACCGCCACGGAGAGGAGGGGCCCGGCTTTGGGGGCGGCGTCCAGCCAGGCTTCCCAGATGGGGCTCGAGCAGGTGGGAGTCGGAGTCGGTGGATCGGGCAGCATCGTCGATGCTCGAGCAGAGGCTGAGCGTCCTGTCCGTGCCTAAGGGCCCACCAAAGAATGTTCCAAGAACCTTTTAAAGTGTGCACGCAATCTTCTTATAGCATGCCTGGTTGAGGTCGACTTTTTGTTTTTTGTTGGCTTTGTATGTTCTGAGAGCACCGTTCGTGTCGTCAGAAATTTCTTGGGACCCAAGAACATGCTCGCGGTAGCCCTATCATAATGCCAGGACGGTCGGACCCTGATCAAGACGTTTCGGCGATGCGGCTCGATGCCGAACCCGATGTTCTCCACGCCGACGTCCCCGATGCATCGTCGATTCGGCGCGATCCTCCGACCCCATCTACTCGGACCCCATCTAGGAGGCCTCTAGTCCAAGGGGAGGTCAGGACCAGCGGGGGGGGGAGGGATCGCATTGCCGGGGTTATGAGATCTCCCAGATCTCATGGCCCCCTTCCCCTGCTTTCAATACGTTCCCTGGCCCCGCCTCCGTGGGACACCTGCTTCGCGCCATGATGCGTCACCCCCCTTCCTTCTGGCGCCCCCTCTTCGGCGCATTTGATTGACCCTAGGATCGAGGGTCGAGGATCGGCGATCGAGGTTCGTGAGCGTCTCTGCCCCTCCCTGGGCCACCTCGTCGCCTCGGCTGGGTTCGCCTTGAAGTCCCGGCCAGGGCGCATCCCGGGAAAGGTCTGGGGATCGAGATTGAGGCCCACATCCATGAAGGGGAGGAGGAGCACCAAGACATCCAACGTTTTGCACAACATGAATGCAGAGTTTGTTCCCCGTTTTGGCCTTTGGAGGCCGCTGGCCAGCCCCAGGACCGTCAATAAAACGACTCGGGATGGTAAGCGTGCCCTGGGGAAGTGGTCGTGACTTCCAGGGGCCCCGTACCGAACCCACCGGGACGTTGGATGTCTGGGTAGGAGGACAGCGTTTCTCCACTATTGCCCTTGCCCATACCCCCGATGTACTTATTTCGATTCGGCCCCCCAGAGGTCGGACCCCCTTCCTGGGGACCGGCTTGTCATCCCCAGCCATTTGTTGGCGGTCCCAGGGCCCGACAGGGCCTCCTCGACCCTCCGAGGCTGGAAGAAGACAACGCTGCCGTGTGCCACGACGCGATGAGGTCAACGCTCCACGATTGCCCACTGAGGTGCAGGGGGAGGCCGGGGCTCCCAGAGTGACCCCGGCCGCGGGCGTCCGCTGGCCGAGGGGCCCACCTGGTGCGCCTCGGCCCCGGCTGCGGGTGCCCTGGCCCGCTTCCTGGGGACCGTCTTTACGCATGGCGATGGCAAGGGGGAGGGGGCTGGTCACGTCACGGTTGGCGCTGGCGCCGTCTGGGGCTGCTGCCTGCGGGTGGCCAGTCCCCAGGCGGCGCCGGCGCGAATAGTGGCCGTCTCGAAGCAGAGGCGCATAGGCTCCAGGCGCAAGCCATGCGGAGGTCCGCGGGGATACCTCGGATTGGCGCTGGGCCCCCGTGGCGGCGCCTCCGGCGCCACAGCCTGGCGCGCTCCGCGCGTCGGGGGGAGGGTCCAGCGCCGGCCGGTGTGGCCTACGGCCTACCGGCGTGTCCCCCTCGGAGGGTCTGCTCGGGGGTGCGCTGGTCTCCACTGTGGCGTGGCTGCCTGCTGCTGAGCAACCCCCCCCCCTTGCCTCACGTCGGGCACGTCCCTCTACAGGTGGAATATGCAAGAATCGTCAGAAAATAGTCTGGGGACGATATTCGTTGTTTGTGTCATTTTTGAGTAGTGTTTGATAATTTTGCATTTTCCTTACAAAATCCGCCTGTAGGCAGACATGCCCGACCTAACCTTTGCCCGAATCAGACCGCACGTGCGCCCATTTTGTGCGTTTCCATTGGTGCGGGCACGATTGCACAGCCCCATTGTGAGCGAGCGTGGCTTCATCCATTACAGCTGTCTTACGTTTCTGGGTTTTTGGGGTGGCCTCCTGGAGCGCTCTCGTCGCCGCAGCTGGGATTCCCAGGCGCAGCTCATCCTCCGACAGGCCTGGGTGTAGAGGCGTAGTCGTTCAGACGTTGCAGAGCCTCTTGGAGTCCTCGGGGGGGGGGCGCAACTATACAGGTGTGCCGGGGGGGGGGGGGGGGGGGCGCAACTATACAGGTGTGCCATGTTTTGCGGCGCTCGTCTGCCGCGCCGTTCTGCTTTGCCAATCCACAGGACAGACCAGCGTTGTAGACCAGCGCGGCATCCCCCTTGGAGCCCCTCGTGGGGCGTCTCGGGGTCCTTTCGTGGGCATTTGGGGCGTTTTGGGGGGCCCTCTTTGACCGCGTTGAGGCCGTGCTGGGGCCTTCTTGGGCCGTCTTGCGGCAACCACGATCCCACTCCTCCGCGTTGGCGTTTCCGTTGACACGTCGGCCTTCCTGGCTTCTCGTCGGCGAGCCCCGGTGGCGGGCAGTCTGAGAAGGGCTTGTGGCCATCTGAGCTCAGGAGGGGGAAAAAAAAACACACAGACACAGTTAATCGTCGATTCCCCAGAAAATGTGGGAAAATACAGGCAGTGGGGGGGAAGACAAAAACCAAGAACAGATGTGAAAAACACGGGATTCTTGTTGTTTGTGTGTATTTATGTGTGTGTTCCACGGCCCTTCAGTAAGACTCGAGTAAGCCGGAGCTCGGGTTTGCAGACGTTCTTTGACGAGCGCGCCCCGGGTTTTGACGGTCCAGTTCTCGTGGGACGCTTGCAGCGGGAGCTCGCGTCAAATGTCAGATCGGGCTTCGTCATTTCTGCGATGGCCCTGTCAGGCCGACCAAATCCCCTGTGCCCGACTCTTGCGTTGAAGTCGGGCACGTCCCTCTACATGAGGAATGTTCACACATTGTGTAAACATTTTCTGGGGACGATTTTTCTGTTTGTTTTGATTATTTTTGAATGCGTTCTCACTCTTTGTTATTCTTCGTCCAAAAGCGGCCTGCAGGAGGACACGCCCGACTTTGCCGCACCCGAGTCTCCCCGATCTGCTCCGAAGACGGAAGGGGGTCGCGCTCGGACGGCGCGGGGGTTCCGGAAAAGCCCCGCCGCCCTCCGAGGGAGGCCTGCCCCCCTTCTCGCGCGCCCCCTCTGCGGCGCGCCGCCGAGCCCGCCTTTTCTCGGGTCACTACATTGAAGTCGGGCCTGTCCCCCCACAGGGAGAATATCCAAAAATAGTTATACACCCTGGGGACGGTTTTCGATCTCTCTCTTTCTCTCTCCCCATGTTTGAACTTGTTGGGGGTACTTTGCATTCTCCCTCCAAGATCTGCCTGTAGGAGGACATGCCCGAGACGCTCGCTTCTCAGGCCGATTCTCGGGCCCCTTCTCGGGCCCCGCCACGGCCGTTCGGGAGATTCCGGCCTGCCCTGGAACGCCTTCGGCGAGGCGCAGCCGCGGCATGCACCCCGAGGCGGGGAATCCGCGGGAGACCTAAGGAGCTCTCGCCCGACCACCTCGAGCCTCGAGCGAATCTTGCCCCCCCCCCTCTCGGGCTCGCCGCCCAGCTTCGAGATTCCCCCGGGGAGGCGGCCCCGTGGCAGCCAGCGGCGGCGAAGCGCCAGCCGTGGCGGCTCGGGGGTGGGCACCCACGCCCGCGCGCCGCTCGAAGCAGAGCGGGGCCCAGATGTCCATCACACGTGCTGGTGAGGAGGGCCGGCGGCGGAGTCCGAACCCTACCCTCGCCGAGCAACGATTCAGCAGGCCATTCGATGGGCGGCAGGGGTAGGGCTCGGAATGCGTCGAGCACGGGGCGGAGTCTGAGCCTTGCCCCCGCCTCCAGTCGATTCGGGAGAGTCGACGGCTGGTGGGGGCAGGGTTGTTGGAGTCCGACAGCGGCGAAGCTTCCTGGCTTGGGCTCACCAAGTATTGTTCTGATCATCCCTGGCGGTTGCCAGGAAATGTTATTCAACATTTCTGGCTGAGACAGTCTTGGCTTAAGCAATCGGATCCATGGTATGAGAACCTTGTTTTTGCATTCGATGGATCTGAGCAGGTGCCCGTGGTAGGCCCACAGGAATGTCAGGACGGTCGGCCCCTGCTCCAAGGAGGAAAGGGAGGAGGAGGAGGAGGAGGAGGAGGAGGAGGAGGAGGAGGAGGCAGAGCAGGAGGAGGGGCCGAGTTCGCCAGGTCGGACGAGCCAGCGCGCGCCCCGCCCACCGCCCGCCCGCCCCTCGCATGACACGGGAGCTGAGGAGTCCGTCGTCGTCGGCGTCGTCGTCGGCGGCGTCGGCGGCGTCGTCGTCGTCGTCGTCGTGGCCATCGTCGTCGTCGTCGGTGGCGGCTTCGGCGGCGCCGTCGTCGGCGTCGGCGCCGTCGTCGTCGTCGGCGCCGCCCGGATCTGCGGAGTCCCGGCAAAGCGCGTAGGCCCAGGCGTTGGGCGTGGCTTAATGGGGGGGTCACAAATGGGGGGGTCAGAAAAGGTCCCCTTTCGTGTCCCTTTCGGGCCCCTCCAGAGCCCCAGGGGGCTCGTTTAGGTACCATTTGGGTACCTTTTCGGACCACACTCGCCGCCCCCCATTTATGACCCCCCCATTACGCGGCGCCCAAAGGCGGCCCGAGGCGCACCTGCCGCCCGACGGCCGCGGGGAGCCCCGACGCCCGCGGCCGGCGCCGCGCGCGGCGTGGGCCGCCGCCGGGAGGCGGGGCCCCCGGGGAGCCATGGCGCGGTGCTGCGGGCACGGCTGGGGGCAGGCGGCGCTCGCCTCGGGGGAGCCCAGGCGTCAAGTGAAGTCGGGCCTGTCCCTCTACAGGGGGAATATTCAAAAATAGTAGAAGAATCGTCTGGGGACTATATGTTGTATTTTTTGTGTTTAAAGCAATTGTTGTTTTTTTCCTCTATTATATTTCTTCGCAAATCCCCCTGTAAGGGGGACGCGCCCGACTTAAACGTCGAGCAGTGGCGAAGCGTCCCGGCTCGCCTATTGGCCCACCAAAGAATGTTCTGGTATTTTTTCGTGGTCAATGTTATCCGACAATTTCTGGGCGATGAGATTGTGTATTAGCGCATCGGCTTTACGTTCTAAGAACATTGTTCTTGTTTTTAGGAAGTTCTGGTTTACGAAGAACATGTCGTGGTAGGCCTACAGGAATGCCGGGACGGTCGGTCCCTGCTCAACTAGTTGCCTTCCATTTCTATGATTGTCGGGAGGGGGGGCGTTTTGGAGCATCGAAAAAATACAGATGGCCACCCCCCACGACCCGAAGTCCGGGATTCGGGTTGGGTTTGGGGTGGTCTGGCAAGTAGTCAGGCGTGGCGACCTCACCCCAAACATGTTTTCGTCGTGGAAAAATCGGGGCGGGTGGGTGGTTCGTCGTGGGGGCCCTTGCCAGGCCCTGGGGCCGTCGAAATATAATTCAGGCTCAAAAGCCGAAGCCGCGGAAAGTGTTGGCATTTCTTGGGGCCGCATGTTGAGAGAAAAAAAAGGACGTCGGATGTCTGGGACCGTCTGTTGAGTTTGTGGGGATACATGTTCACCGCTCGGTTTTCGGACTCGGGTCTTCCTACGAGGATGACTCGGGCGACCAGCGCATCGAGGGTCCTAAAACCGTGCTGTGATGGACCGTGCGGTGAAGTCTCTTTTGGGATTTCGAGGTCACCGCATGGTCTGTCACCACACGGTCTTTGGATCCGCAAGCTCGCCCCCGCCAAGCGGCGGTCTCGGCGGGGGCGGCGGCGAATCGCTTCGGCGAACTCGACGACGGCGACGATCTCAGCGGCGGCGTAGCGGCGGCGGCGATCTTGATAGCGACGACTTCGACGACGACTTCGACGAGGGGGGGCGAGAACGACGACAGCGAAGACGACGACGACGAGTTTGATTAAGATTTTGCTATTGTGGCAACGGCCTCGGCTTGCAGTCACAGACAGACTGGGAGACGGTTCACGGACAGGTCGTGACGCATGGCGTCGAGAGTTGCTTACCATGACTCCACCAGGTGGGCGTGGCGCGCACTTCCACTGGCAACCAGGAGAGAACCCACGCCAACGCGGACAGCGACAGCAAGGCGGCCAGCGCAAGCGCTGGGAGGACGACGCCGTCAAGTTCTTCCAACAAAGCAACCCCGACCTGCACCTAACGCTAACGCCGACCACAAGAGGCCAACCAAACGACTTCACCTGGATTCGCACGGCTCACGGCATCTCCACTTGGTCGACAGTCGAAAGGCAATGCGTGCATCACGTAACGACAATCCGCCGACATCCACACCCAGGACTTCCTTCCCTCCTCCCCCATTCCGTCATCAGTTTTTTCTTGTCTCGCTGATGATATGCATGTTTGCGTGTAGTCCATACGTACAGGTTTCAGGAGGCCGCGGCCTCCCCCACCAGGCCTTGAGTAGGCCTGGACAGCTGTCAGCAGTAGCGGTTCGTTCGTTCGTTCGGCCTCGGCTTGCCGCTGGGGTCGCTTCTCCTGCGTTCCTCCCTCTCCCCACTGTTTAGTGTTTTGCAGGGGCTGTAGCAAATCGGGCAGCGTAATCCGGGGTATCCCCAGGTGCAGCTGGCTCAAGCTGGATTCGCTTCGAAATCCTAGTCAGAACGCACCCCAGGAGAGGTCCGGGAAGTAGCGGTATCGGTACCTTTTTGTCTCCCCAGTTTGGTGAATTGGGCGTGGAGCCTTGGCCGTTCGCGCGGCCAAGGAATTCAGGCCTCCCTGCCAAGCAGAGCGAGGGGCGGGCAGGCCTTCGTGCGCCCGACAAGGACGGTCCGCCAGGATTCGTTCGGGCGCGCCCCCCCGACGAACCGGTTTTTGACGGTTAACAACTAGTCAAACGTATTTTTCAAATCAAAAAATGTTCACAAAAACATTCCCCCTGATTCGTTTAAGAACTATGTTTGGAAAATTCCTCCTGTGGAGGGACGCGCGCGACTTAGCGCCAGGACTGCGATCCTGACCTGTTTTCGTTGCGGCCTCAGAACCCAGGAGGCCGACACTTGTCAGCAACAGCGAGTCGTGTTTTCTTCCAGGAGCCAAACGCGAGGAGGTCAGCATGTTCATTTCGCTCTCCTCGACGTCGTGGCCCCCCTTTTCGCCTCAATGTGGACGCCCAATGCGCCAGCGCGATTATCCAGAAAGGCTTGTTGGCCTTTTGCATTGGATCGGCGATGCGCCTTGACCAAGAGAGGGGGGAGTGTGTAAGGCCTGAAGCTCCTCCTCCTCCTCCTCCTTCTCCTCCTCCTCCTCCTCCCTCCTCCGTTTCCTGTTCTGGCCTCGGGCCCCGCCACGAGCGAGCGACCTGTGTCGCCCTGAGGATGTTGACGATGGCCTGGATGAGGAGCCCGTCCCCAGGGAAGGGGCCTCAGACCTCTGCGCATGGGGCGCGAGCACGGTGGAAAAGCCACGACGTCGGAGGCCCGGGGACCAGGGGGGGAAGGAGGGGAAGGAGGAGGAGGGGGAGGAAGACGAGGAGGAGGCACCAGGAGGAGGGGGAGGAGGAGGAGGAGGAGGAGGAGGAGGAGGAGGAGGAGGACGAGGAGGACGAGGAGGACGAGGACGAGGACGAGGAGGAGGGGGAGGAGGACGAGGAGGTCCGGGGACCAGGGGAAGGAGGAGGAGGGGGAGGAGGACGAGGAGGAGGCACCGGTCCAGCGGGAGGAAAAGGAGAGCAAGGAGGAGATACGGATACGGAGTGGCTTGGGTCCGAAGACCCAGTTCCGAGAGGGCGAGGGCGGTGGCAGGTGCGCGCACACACGAGTGCACGCACGCACGCACAACAGAGCGACAGGCCATATCTGGCACGCCCCTGGCGTCGCTCGCAAAGGGCACGGAGGTCGCCTCACCGCCGCAGAGGGCCCTTGACTCTGAGGATCTTTCTCGTGGCCTGCAGCAGGGGCGTTGCCAGGACGAGCTGTGGCGCCAACACCACTCGCTGCACCACCGCGACGTACGTTCAAGCATTTTGGACATAAGGCCGAAACGCCGTACACGAATGTACCCTCGACACACTCTACGCTACTCTTTCTCACCAGCTGACGCCTCTTGAAGTTCCGAATGTTGGGACATGTTGATGTTTTTGTGTTTGCCGGTGGTCATTTCTTTGGCCCCGTAAGCACGATGCGCCCTCCTTAGATCTGCAATGCCGTCAGCCAAGGGACCGACGCCTGGCCTGTCAGGATTTGCAGCTGTCATGCGATTTCCAAAAGGGCCCCAGGGAAAGGGACATTGAGACGGGCGATGCCGATTTCTAAGGTCCGCTCGGCTTCGCGGTCGCCGCATGACGCTTTCACCCGCAGTGTTCGGAGTCTCGAATGCAACGCCGCGGTCTCAGGAGCGCCTGTCGCTGGCGTCCCTTGAGGACGCGCATCGCGGCTTGAGGCGCGTCAGCAGCACGAGGCGCATCCGCGGCAGCTCGATCCCCAGGGCGGCCTCGAATGGCCTCGCCGTCGATCTCGGCCCGGAGCGCCGCGCGCGGCCGCGCCAGGCCGCGCGGCGCGGCCGCCGCGGCGACCTGGGCGTCGAGAAACTGCCCCGAGCAGCGCTTGCGCGGCGCGCCCTCGGGCCCCGAAGGCGTGGCCCTCGCGGCGCCCCGCCGCGGAGCGGCGGTCGGGGCGCCAGAGGCGGGGGCGCAGCTCACGGGGGCTCCGCCGCCAGGCGCCACGGACGGGGGCGCAGCAAGCGGGGCCACGGGGGACGCCGACTTCTACGCTGGGCTGTGCCACCGTTCAGGGGGGCCTGGGCGCCACGGACGGGCGCGCAGCAAGCAGGGGCACGGGGGGACGCCGATTCCCACATCTGGCTACGCCCCGTTCAGGGGGCCCTGGGCGCCAGAGACGGGGGCGCAACGCTTGGGGGCAGGGGGAACGCCGATTTCCATGTTTGGCCATACCCCCGTTTAGGGGGCCCTGGGCGCCACAGACGGGGTCGCAGCAAACGGGGGCACGGGGAACGCCGATTTCCACGTCTGGCGATGCACCTGACCTCACGACGTGGGTCGAATGTACCCCCAGCCCACCAGGGAAGGAGCCTCCAGGAGACGACCTGGCGAGCCCCCCCGTAACTTCCGCGCCAGCCGTTGCCTCGGGAAGCGGGAGATGTGGTAGAAACGGCCGACCCAAGCCAGATGTGAATCCCTCGCCGCATTTGCGTGCGTGCCTCGGCGCGAAGCGGGGGGGGGGCCGGGAGGGCGATCGCGCGTTCCGCGTCGCAATTTGCGCCTGTGTATTGCCCTGCCACGAAACGCCAGGCAAGTGCGAAGCCTTGCGCCCTGCGCGTCGCCTGGCGACGCAACGCGCCCTCTGCGGCGCCCTGCCGCGGGAAGGCGGGCGTTCGGCTCCGCGGGGACATGGCCCCCCGAGCCTGGCCCAGCGGCACAGGAGGCGACCACGATGCCCAGCAAGGCCGCCTGCGGACCAATGCCAGCGCAGTAGGCACTGGCAATGCTGATTGCGCCCCTGAAGGGTGAAGCATCTGCGTCTCCAGATCGCTCGTTATCCGAAAGGCTTCGCCTTCCTCCTCATATATGATCCTTCAGGGGACCCTGGGCGCCGCAGACGGGGGCGCAGCGCACGGAGGGCACGTGGAGAAGCCGAAGCCCCCGTTTGGCTAGACCGCCGTTTAACGAAGCCCCCGAGGCGAGGGCGGCAGGGCTGTCGGCGGAGCGGGGCCCCGCGCTGGGCCCCCGAGAGTCGGCGGCGATCGGGGCTCAAGACACGGGGGTCAATGCAAACGGGGGTCAGCCAGGGCACCGGATCCTGCAGGATCCTGCGAAGACCCCCTCTGGTTGACCCGAGTTAGCGAGCCGTTCGTGGCCGCGAGGCGGCGCGCCTGCGAAAACCTGCGTTGCATTTTTGCTGCTCTTGCATTGCAGTTTTTGGTTTCCCGCTGACCCGGGTCTGGATTGACCCGGGTCAGAAGATCCTCGAGGCGAGCGATGGGGGGGAAGGGAGGCAGAAAAGGCCTTTTCGGGATCAGCCACGCGCAGAAGGGGGGTAGGGGGATTAAAAAAGGCTTCCTGGAAGCGCCCTGCTTCTCAGGGGGCGCGGGCCTCGTCTATGTGTGTGAGGCCGGCGCCTTCTAAGAAGCAGCCGCGTTCTAAGAAGCATTCCCCCCTCCCTCTACCCGTTTGTGCGCGCCGCCAATACGAGGCGGCGGGGTTTCTCAGAAGCCCCCCGCGCCTTCTGGGAAGCGGCGGCTTCGGGGAAGGCTGAGGAAACCTCGCAAAAGGCCAGGGGGCTTCCGAGGCTTCTTATAAGGCCCGCCTCTTCTCACTCCCCCCCCCGCGCGAGCCGCCGATTTGAAGTTAGGCTTGACGACGTCGGCGACGTCGTGGTCGCCTGTCTGAAAGGCGACCACGACCTCCTCGTGGAGTCAATAAATCACGAGGGCTAGTGTTCGGCAGTTTTCGGTCTCCATGGGGTTTCGCCATGCCCCGGGACCGTCGCAAAACCACTCGGGATGGAAAAGGCGGCCGCCGAGAACGGGTCCAGATCTCTGTGGGGCCACGTCGTGACGAAGACACGGCATCGGAGGTCCAGGGAGGAGGAGGGAGAAAACGGAAAATGGGGAAGCCTTTTTTCGGTCGCCGTGGGTATTTTGCATGGGAAGGATTGCGGACAGACAGCCTCCCCAGGTAGTCCCAGCTGGCCTCAACATGCCCGTCGAGCAATCCGGGGCGGTCTCAACACCTTCACGCCACCTCCGGCGGCGTCCGTGAGGCGCTCCGCGCCCCAGGGTTTGGAGTTTGAGACCGCCCTGGACTAGTTACTCGGTGGGCCTGCTGAGCAAAACCTGGTACTACCGCGTCGTGTCGACCGGCGGCGACCACGCCGCCGGCCTTCAAGAACCCCGCTGGCGTTTCAGAATCGGTCGATGTTGAAAGCTTTGACGTTTCAGAAACGGCCGATCGTTCAATGTTGTGCCATCCCAGCGGAATCAGGAACCAACGCCGACGTCGACACGACCCGAACCTGTCGTGCTCGGGGGGGCCGGTTGAGGCAAGCCGGGACTACCTGGAGGGGCTGTCTGTGCGCAACCCAACGGCGCGCACGTCGCAGTACGTGGGACCGCGTCCATTCGCGCTCGAACCGCGCTGCTGACCGGGCTTGGACATCACAACATATTCCAAGAGATGGGTTAAAGCTCGCTGAGGGGCAGCGAACGCGATCTGTGTTTCTGGGGCGACGGAGGAGGGGCAACGGAGGAGGAGGAGAGCAAACCTAAGCAGCCCAATTGTCAGTAAGAGCGAACCTAAGGTCAGAGCTGTTCGCGAATGGAGGTCGTCAAAGTTGATTGCTATTGACGGATCAGGCATCAAGCGCGCCGGCCGAACGTATTGGGATTTGGCATTGGAAACAATTCTGCCCCACCGACCCAGCGACCTCCAAGAGATTGGGTGGATTTTGAGCGTCGGCGGATTCGTGACGAGAACAATGTAATGGCGTTTCGGACATCTGATGTCGGTCACAATTCGATATGCCAAATTGCAGTTGAACTCTAACATTTTTCGGAATAAGTCCAGTTACCTCATGACACCACAGGATTTGCATTGTGATATCAGACGAAAAAAGTTTGGCGCAGCACCACAACCGACAGGACTGCAGTCATACTCTCTACCAGGATCAACATGCTGCTAAGCACACGCGATACGATGAGTACCGCTCGGGATGGGTAATATCCCTGTTCTGGTCGAAACTCTTGTGTCTCAGTCTGAATTTGCCATTTGACACTCTCATATGCCAGTGTATCGTTCTCGATGGTCATTCCAGTGATGGCAAGTAACCCTTCTCTGTTTGCAGTTCTGTGAACTGGAAGCTGTCAGTCCACCGTCATCATTGCTACCGCTGGGGTCCCCGGGAAGGGATCCAGATCTCTTCGGGGGTCACGCTGTACATGAAATTTGTAGGGACAGTTTCCACATTGATTTGCGTTTGAATGTTTGGCGTTGCTTTGCATTGATTAGCGTTGGTCGGCATTGACTCGCATTGCTCGGCATTGCTTGGCGTTCCTTGGCATTATATGGAATTGATTGCATTGGATGGCCTCGCTTTGCTTGGCATTTTTGGCATTACTGCGCATGGCTTGGCATTGCTTGAGATTGCTTGTCATTACCTGGCAGTGCTTGGCCTTGCTTGGCGTTGCTTGGCGTTGGGTTGCTTTGGTTTGATTGGCAGTGATTGGCATGTCTTGGGCCCGCAGTGTTTGGCATTCCTTGGCCTTGCTCTGTGGTGCTTGGCATTGTTTGGCAGTGCTAGGCATTACTACGCAGCCAGGAGCGAAGAGCATGGAGTCTGGACAAGTCAGCAAGGAACCTCGCCCAAGACTGTCTTGCCCACCGGTTCTTCACAAACGAGTGAGAATCCTTTGAGCAAAGCATTTTGGGGGGCGACGAGGTGTCATGGTGCCAACATCACAGAGCGGATTTCGCTCGAAAAATAATGGGATGGGCCTGGCTTGTCCTGGAGAAATTCGTTCCGGATTTCTAAGTGAATTTCGTTCGCATTTGTGTTGGCCAGGAAGGAAGGCTACAACAGATCCACGCGAAATTCGCTTCGTTCTTCGCTCGCCGTTTCGGGATTCTGCGTCGGCAGGAATCCACTCACACATCCCCTGCAGCACGTCTGCAAGGTTGCTGCAGTGCAAGGTGCGCCCGCGGATGTCAGGCACGGCCCTCCGCTCCCGTGGGCCGGGCCCCTCGCCGCCGGCAGGCGGGGGACAGCGACTCGGACAGCGAGTCGTCGAGCTCCGACGCAGGCGCGCCAGCTGGGCGCCTTGGAGGGAGGCGGGGGGTCGGGAGGGCAACGAGGGGGCAACGACAGGGCAACGCTCTGCACGAACGAAATGGGCGCGGACAGAATGGGCACAATGCCCAACAGCGGATCTCGTTCATTTTGAGCAGGACTCGATGTCCACGCCGCCGCGGCCTGTGTCCACTCGAGACAGAAGGCCGCCTGCCCAACAGCAGCCGCTGTTGGTTTGGGACAACATTTGTTGTTGGGCATTGTACCCATTCTTTCCGTACACATTTCGGGCGTCCAAAAACGCATCGGATTCGAGGTTCTAGGTGTTCGGTCGTTTTCTGGGGAGGCGGTGGTCAGAGGCAACGACAGTAGGGGAACGAAGATTGCCATAAACAGAATAACTCGGAGGTCCGCGCGGATTTCTCGGATCGGCGCTGGAGCCCCCTGGCGGCGCCTCCGGCGCCTGGAGAGAGGCGGGGGTCAGATAGAGGGAAGATAAATTACATTGACAAAGAAAAACTCAGAGGTCCGCGCGGACTTCTCGGATCCGCGCTGGCACCCCCTGGCGGCGCCTCCAGCGTCGCCCCTGGCGCGCTTCGCGCGCCAGGGAGTGGGGTGCAGCGCAGGTCCGAGAAATCCGCGCGGACCTCCGAGTTTTTATGTTTGTGTCATTCTTCGTTCCCCTAAATAGGGCAACGTTTCGGATTCGAGGTTCTAGGTATTCGGCCGGTTTCGTCGCTTCGCGGCGGCTTTCCAGCCTCGGGATGTTTTTCGACAGAGGGGCCTCGCCGAGGGCGTTCCCGGGGTGCCGGAGTCGTTCCAAACGGCTGCCGTAGGCACGAGGTATGATTTGAAAACCATGAGGGGACAGGCATAGGGGGCATAGACTCCCAGTCGCCCGTTGATCGCCGATAGGAGCCCGATCGCCCCAACCTGCTCAGGAGCGCACGGATTCATTATCGGGGGCCTAAGTATCGCCGATCTATCAGCGATGCATCGCCGATTCCAGGTTGATGTTGCCCCCTTTGAGCCACGGCGGCCGTTCGGGACGATCCGAGCACCCGCTCCCCAGAACGCAGCCGCTGGAAGGCACCCCGAGGCCAGCAATCCCCGAGAACCCTCGAAATCAACCGAAAACACTGGTTCTCGCTCGATGTTCCCCCCCCCCGCCCCTGAGGCAGCCCCCCATATCGTTGCCCCATCAGGTTGGGGCTGGGCGGAGGAATGAGAGTGCCGTGCGCCGACGCCCAGACCTCCCACGTCATGGCGTTGTGAAGCAGGCGCGATGTGGGATGCCTGGAGGGGCCCGTCTGCGGCGGAATCCGAACCCTGCGGCAGGTTCATACGGCGTTGGCGCGCTGGCGACGCCGGCGAAGGCGATCAAAGTTGAATTTTGCGACGCGCGGGCGAACCGAGGGACTTTGCAACGCCGTTAGACCCGACGGAATTCAATTTTGAACGATCGGGGCCGCGATCGATTCAAGGTTGAACGATCGACGCGAAGTAAAGAAACCTCAACGCGCGTCGGCGCCGCGCGAACCTACCCCTCGCCGATTAAAGATTCGGGCAATTCGACGGGCAGATGGGGCTGGGTTCGGGGTTCGGAATTCGTCGAACACGTGTCGAAATCCGACCCCCACCCCCGCCTCCAATCGATTCAGGAGAATCGATGGTTCGGATGCCGCCACCTAGCCTGGCCCCTGCGCCTGTTCCTGCTCATCCTTTTCCTCGTCGACGTCGCTCGTCTCCACGTCCCCAGACCACGGGCTTCTCATCCTGAGTCGTTTTGTTGGCGGTCCGGGGGCCCGGCAGAGACCCCTGGGGCTGAAATGTGCAAGACAAATTCCGCAAGGGTGTTTGGGCGACTGGCCCTGGGGCGGGGGGGAGCAGACGTCGGCCCCTTGTCGCCGGTGCCGACCTCGCCGACCATGCCCTGGAGCCCCCGACCTGCAGGTCGGAGCGTGGGGTTTCCTCACCGCGGGCCTGTCGCCGATCCAGTGGCGACGTAGCATCGATTGCAGGTCCTCTCGAGCCAACGGGCGCTCAGAGCCAGGGGTCCCACTTTAGATGGATATATGGAGAGTTAGGCCAGCGTTAAGTCGGGCCTGTCCCTCTGCAGGAAGAATATTCAAAAACAGTCAAAAATAGTATGGGGACGATTTGTTGAGTATGGTTTGACAATGTGTCAGCGCATTTTGAGGGTATTTTAATGTTGTCCGTCCAACATTCGCCTGTAGGGGGAAATGCCCGACCTAACGCCAGCTTTGGATCCAGGGGGGCGGTTTCTACCATCGCCAGGGCGCTCCGCAGCGGCGTCTACATCAGCTTGCCTGCTCAGGTCCACGGAGATTCCTTTGAGGTGCCCTCGGCATGCCCTTTTCTGAGATCCGTGTCGATACTATGTTTGGGCTCCTTTGGCATTCCTTGAGTTTCATTTGGGACCCCTCTTTCTCGCTATCTGACTTCGTTGTACTATGTCTCGTTCTCTCTCTCTCTCTCTCTCTCTCTCTCTCCCTCACTCCCCTACCTATACATATATATATAGATGTCGTTCTGTCCTTCCCCTCCCTTCTCTCTCTCTCTCTCTAAACATATATATATATATAGTCATGTGTTGTTGTTGTTGCTGCTGCTGCTGTTGTTGTTGTTGTTGTTGTTGTTGTTGTTGTCTCTCTCTCTCTCCCTCGGTCTCTTAGTTTCGCTTTCGCACGAACTCTGTTTGTCATCTGTCTCTCTCTCGTTCTCTTTCCCTTTTTCTGTGTCAGTATCCGTCTCTCTCTCTCGTTCTCTCTGGTCTCTTCTTCCCTTTCTAAGTATCCTTTACTTTCTATATGTCTCGATCTCCATCCACACGTCCCTGGCGTATACTGATCCTCCCGTGTAACCCCGTCCGAATGCTATTCGTCTCTCTCTCTCTCTCTCGTTCACCCCTGTCTTTCGCGCGCACTCTCTCTTCACTCATTGTATATGGTTAGATTCATATGTATATACACGTATTCGTGTATACATATATATATATATATATATATATATATGTGTATAGCGATTGCACGTTTTTTTTTCTTTCTCTCTCTCTGTCTACATACACGCAGGTATCCCTTGATGCATCTCTCCCTCTCTCATTATATCGCTCATTATGCGCATCGCTCGATGGTTGTGGTGCCTCTCTCTCACCTCTCGTTCTCTTTCTCGTTCTCTCTCCCTCCCTCTCTCGCTATACTGTAGTTGTTTTGCTTGGCATGTTTGCTTTGCTCTCTTCCTCTCTGTATATAGAATTATCTCTCTTCCCCGGTATCTGCCCCCGCGCCAATAGCAGATGAGGTGGCCATCCGCTCCGGATTCGGCGCTTCGTGGACAAGCTGTTGAGACCCGAGCAGGACCAGGCGGAGTTCGCCTTTCTGTTGGGGAAGACATGCTCGTGCTTGGGGCGGGGAAGATGGGGGAAGTGGTGCAGTAAGGAGCAGAGCATTGGAGGGGGAGGGGTGCGGAGGTGGAGGGGGAGGCGGAAGAGGGGAGGAGGAGGGAGAGAGTACCAACGGGGATGAATTGGCATCCCGCGTCTCTATTGTTCGCTGAGCTGGTCTCTCTCCCTTTCTCTCGTTATCTCTGTTTCTGTTTCTCTATCTCACTCTCTCCCTCTCTCTCTCACACCCCTGGCGAGGATTCCTTGGGGCGTCGTGTGGGGTTGTCGGAGGCTATCTTGAGCCATCTTGAGGTATTCTGATCGAGCTTGTCTCTCCCTATGGTGAGCGGTGGGCCTTGCAGGCCGAGGGCCGAGGACCCCTGGGCCCCCTTTTAGAAGCCTTCGACGAATCGATCGACGAACGCCAGTGGCGGCAGGCCTCAGAACACCTCGACGGCAAAGGAATCGAGGGCCCTGTTTCGTTGTTCCACGTTTGGGAGCCTGTGGCGTCTCTTGAGAAGGAAGGCCGTCGAGATGTTACAGCCATGGTTAGGCTCGTTGCTGTAGGAGGATACTGGACTGAGGAGAGAAGGCATCTCGCCCAGCTTTCCCCTGATCCTATTTGTAGACGTTGCAGACGGGACCCAGAGTCCACTGTGCACCGAGTCTGGCAATGTATGTGTAATGATAGGTCTGCGTGCCTTGATGTAGTCCAGTCGCAGCATCTGAGGCATGCGGCCACGCAGGAGGCTCATGTCTTTCCTTGTTTCTGGGTGAGGGGGCTTATTCCCAAGGCGTGGTTCCGACTTCCCCCGACCCCCGTTTTTTGGTCGCTCCGTGGCAAGAGGTTCTCGGGGCCCTTCGTACCTGGAGCGTTGCCTGGGGGCCTGTACGGGACCGACGTTTCTGGGGGGCCCGTTGGGAAACATCCTGTTTTAAGAAGGGTTGCCTTCGCCTTTGTTCGCATGGTTCCTGGTGAAGAATTCGAGTGGGAATGTGCTGTCACTGGAGCTGTCGACTCTGAGCGGCAAACTGTCCCGCGTGCAGAGCTTGCGGCGATTGTGGAGTGTGTTCGGTACGCTGGCAGAGCCCAAGATCTGCACGTGGTTTCCGATCATGCTAATATAGTCAAGGCCTTTGCAGGTGGGCGGTCGCAACCTCCAAATTGGCTAATGCTGATTTGTGGCGGGAGCTCTGGGAGCTTCTCGACTCCCGTCCTACCCTTTTTCGCCTGTCCCACATCCCTTCACACCTCCTAGAGGATGCCAAGCAGCGTGAGCGTTTCTAGGATGTTGTTGATTGGGGCCACGTTATTTTGAATTCTCTGGCCGACAGGCTGGCCGATGATCGTGCTTCGGAGATTCAGGTCCCTCCAGACGTCGTGCGCGACCACAACTCGCTTGTGCTTCAGGCCTGCCAGATTTTGACCCGTCATGCAGTCATCATTCTCGAGTGCGCCTCTCTCTGTGCTGACCCCGACAGGCGACGGTTCAAGGGACCCATCGACTATGTTTTGCGTCGGCGGCGCCGGCTCGCCGAGGCTGTTTTGTCTGCCTCCCACAGGTGGACGTTTGCCGATCAGGTGTGGAGGTGCGGTTCCTGCGCCGTGGAGGTTCGGGACGGAGCCCCCGCCATCCGCGCTAGGTTGCGCAGCCTGTGCCCTGCTTCTCTCGAGGAGGAAGGAGGGTGTGTCTCTGCGTGCATTGCGTGTGAGCGGGGGGAGGAGGATAAACACGTCGTGCATCACCAATGGATGAAGCCAGCCAGGCCTTTGCCTGAGCGGTGTGACGCCCTCTGGAGATCTTTGGGGCTCAACCCTTTGCCGTCTAGGGTCGGGTCCTGGGTCGCGGGAAAGCCTGTTCATCAGTCCCATGTGCTCTGGCGCAAGGCAATTTATTTTTGCGGAGCGCGCGGGGCCTGGGCCACCTCTAGGCCTGTCTCCTTGAAGGAGCGATGCCCAGTGGACGAGTTCGGTCCCCACGCCCTCACCCAGGCTCGCCTCGTGGTCCTGCAGCGGCTGTGTAAAGGTTTGCCGCCGTCCAGGAAGTTCAGCGCGTGGCCTGATATGTAAATATTATGCCCTGGCCTCCAGTCCCAGGCAACTCGTTGCCCTTGGAGCCTGCTCGTCAGCGGTGCACTGCAAAAGAAAAAAACAGTCGTGTTTGGATGGGCAGCTACTGGGGGGCCAATCCGCCGCCGCCGCCTCGGCCTTCTCGGCCGCCGCCGCAGCCGCAGCCGCCGCAGCCGCCGCCGCCGCCGCCGCCGCCGCCGCTGCCCGCCGCCGCCGCCGCCGCCCGCCCGCCGCTGCCGCCGCCGCCGCCGCCCCCGCTGCCAAATCGCCGCCGCCGCAGCCGCTGCCGCCGCTGCCGCCACCGCCACCGCCGCCGCCGCCACCGCCACCGCCGCCGTAGCCGCCGCCCCGCCGCCGCCGCCGCCACCGCCGCCGCCTGCCGCAGCCGCCTCAGCCGCCGCCGCAGCCGCCGCAGCCGCCGCCGAGTGTACTCTGTATTGTTTCTTGACAGGGAGTTGGGGGAGGTTACGTCGGGTTGGCTGCGCATGCTCCGGATTTGGAGGCAGAGTGTGTGTTTGCATGTTTTTTTCACAAGGGATGGTGGGGGGGGGCGCATGGTTCCTGGTTGGCTACCAGTCGCCTGGGGGGTGTTTATTAACAAGGGACAGTGATCAAGCGATCCACCCGCCCGCAAGCCGTCTAGCTCACTCCCACCCGCCCTCCCCGCACACGAGTAAACCCGGAGCCTGAGTGCGTTCAGCGTTCGTCTTTGGATGGGCAGCAACTGGGAGCCAAAGCCGACACCAGGTGCGCGACGTTTGAGCGAAACGCGTCACGCGTGCCAGGGGCTCCACGCGCGCCAGGCAACCAGAATCGACCCCAGGTGCGCGGCGTTGGGGCGAGGT